>JBAMMX010000009.1:6364857-6544801 GCA_037126225.1 Dillenia turbinata
TAATTGAGTTTGGGTACTTTTTTTCTTCTAGAATTAATGTAGAATTTTGGGGTTATTTTTGTTTCTAATCATGTTGAAATTGGTCTTAGGATGATCAGTTGAGAAATGTCTTCAATTTTTGGAACTTGGGTTTCTGGAAGCTAATGTAGAATTTTGGGATTCTGATGGTTCTTGGGAGTTGCTTCTAATCATGTTGAAAGTAAAATTTATTTGCAAGTTTCAAGTATCATAATTGATGAGTTATGAAATGTGGGTTCTTGGCTTTGGTGAAACGTGGTTTCTTTGTTTAATGTAGCTCTTCTGCAAGTGTTCTATTTTTCTGGGATTTATTACATGAATTGCTTTGCATTGACATAATTTAGTGGAACTGTGGCTTGAGGTAGGAAGCTTAGGGACAAAAAGACTCTGGGGAGGTTGGAGACTATTTGTCTAATGATGGTGGTCAGATAATGGAAGGGGATTGGCTTTGCATATCCCAGTCACTATTCAGTTGCACATGTGTTGACTGGAGAAGGGTCATGTCTGCGACTATAGGTCCCATGAAGCGACACTTGTGCTGACGCCTCTCACAGGTAGCTAGATGTCCTTGATTCAATGTGATTGGTTTTGCTCTGTGAGCTTAGGGGAAGGATGCGCAATAAACCTTTTTTAAGTTTCTCAAGGTGAGAAGTTAACAATGACTTCAAATTTTATTTTTTTCCCTTAATGCCATGTTGTTAGTGCTACATCATGGAATTCCTAGAGTTTATAAATTTGGAGCTCTATTGTTTCTCTTTTCAGACTTTGTGAAGTTACTGTCCTTTTTGTTTCCACGTAGAAGGCGTAGGAAAAATGATTTTACTTTCATGTAACTTGAGAAGGCTTTCCTAATTTCTGCTGTTAGTTTTTAGTTGGTACTAATTACATTTGCACATGGGGTATGAAAATGGATATGCCAAATGGCCTGTCATGGATAATCAATGAATGATAGATCTACACAGCTGCTTTTTCTTGGAATGGTAGCAAAGGCATCAAGGTAATCCCTTTTTGTTTCTTTTCTTTTTAGTTCCTCTTGAAGTTATTTATTACCCAGTAGGGGCAGATAAATAACACTCTGCTGGTTGGTTATCCTGGGTGTGGCAGGCAGGCTGAGCCTGATACAAAAAGGTGACGCTATTTTATATGGCCAGGCATGATTTGTGCACTGGATCATTATTCGTTGAAACCATTGAAATCATTGGTGATATATCTCAACCTCCTTTTAAGTAGATCTCTGAAGAAGATGCTCTTCGAATGTTAGAAGCTACAATGTCTGTTGGGATATTAAAAGCTTAAAAAAAAAAAAAAAGATCCACACCACACTCTTATTGAGGGAAATGTACAAGATTGCACCTTTGAGAGATTTGAAAGGAACCTTAAATGCACATGAATAATATAGAGAGCCATGTGATAAAATATGCCTTAGTTATTTATTTATTTATTTTTTGATATTAATGTGGTATGCAGTGCTGTTCTTACTTGTTATTAATGCTCAAGTTCTTTTTTTTTTTTTTTTTTTTTTTTTTTTTTTTTTTTTAATTCCAGTTATTCTTTTTACTAATATTGATACAAGGAATTTATCCAAGCTCTTTTAAGAAAAATAGGCAACAGAAATGAGACAGTAGAGGGAAAAATAGGTAACAAATTTATGACTTCATCATGAAATTAATTTTCCCAATCATTCTCATAGAACATGCTCTAGCTGCCCCCCCCTGTTCGCGCCGTATCTAATTAACTTTAGAGCTGCAGAACATATTAGATTCTAAATAAGTTGTTAAATAGAAAAGTCATTAATGCCTGCAGATAAATGCTGAAAAGTTTTGTGCACGAATTGGAATTTCATTTGGAGATGTTGCACCCTCATGGTCAGAGCATAGATGGGAGGAGGTACTTATTACAAATCCATTCTCCCTGCTTTCTCTTTCTTTCTGTCTGTTTATCAAGCGAATGTAAATGTGAATGTCACATATAGTGAATCCCATGGTCCTAGTTTCTCTGGGTTTAAATCCTTTAAGAATGTGAGCATTTGTTTTAGTGATGTGTCATGACAAATGATTCAAATCCATTGTTTCATAAATTTTGTGCACTTTTCTGCCTAAACAAATTTAAGTAAGTACATTCATAGGTATATTGGAACACTTTGAAATCCTTCCTATGGTTTGGTTCTTTTAGGGGTGTTCATGGTCGGTCTTTGTAGGTTATTACCCCTATTTCTAGGCCAAACCAAAATTCTCAGATTTTCCATTCTCTCAAAACTGTTGCTGGCTAATAGATTGTTGAAACTGGCATTGGTTGGGGAATTCAGACTCTGTTGGCAACTGCTGGTTTCGGTCGGAAAATTCAATCTCAGTTTTTGTACTTGGGAATAAAAAAATGGAATCTGAAAACTCAAAAGACTTCAACCCAGATTTATCCTTGCAATTAAAATCACAAGATTCAGGACATTGGAAGAAGAAAGAGCAGACTAAAGGCAGAGACCCACAACTATTTACACTGGAGCTATGGCTATAGGATATCTTAACCATGGTTTTCATGGCTGAAGAAATTGACGGATGAATACTATGATGAGGAACTGACAAATTGCTGGCACTCATGGCTTGTTCATTTGGAGAAAATCAAAGATATCTTTGCATCCATGGAATTGGTATCATGAACGAGAGAGAGAGAGAGAGAGAGAGAGAGAGAGAGCGACAGCTTAAAATGCCAAGAGATGCAGACAAAGTAAGAAAAAGCTTTAGGGTTTCTTTTTCCTAAACACAAAACATCAACATTTTTGTTAAAAAAAAGCATACATAACCTATGTATCATTAATCGGCTGTTGGCTCAGGTCTAGGCTGGTTGGCCATCCCTGAAACTGGGCTGGCAGAGTATTTTCTTGTTGACAATAGGAACTGCATCCGTCCTTTCCAAAAGGAATAACTGACCAAACACCAATAATCTGGGTTGGTGTCAGCTGGTTTTTGCCAACCCATTTTTTCACCCATAGCTTCTATATATGCAATATTTGGTTCCCACTTGTGGTTTCTTTAAACCGATTAACATTGAAAATTTAAACAAATTAAAAATGTTCTAACAACTACCACTACTAATAGCAATAATAATTCATGGAATTAAAGAAAAAAAGATAAGTTTATTATCTCATAAAAAGCAAAACATCCAACAACATTTAAAAAGAGAAGAAAAATCAAAATGAGAAACACTGAAACATTATTTCAGAAAATCAAAGATGTCCTGTAATAAGAATGGTGGTGGTGGTGATCTTTAATGGAGGGACTTCTTCACATACTTCCTCGCACATACATGCTCGTCATTGTTGGTAAACCTCACCCTAAAGTTCCCTTTGAGGACCTTGCCCGGGCATGCATTGGTTGTTTACCTGGAATTATTTGTTGCATCTCTGCTCCGTCAACTATGTTTCCATATTCCCTGGCAATCAAAGGAGGAAAAAAAAAAAAAAAAAAAAAAACCATAATGAGAAATTACTATTTGGTGAGAAGGAAATTTTATGAGTGAATGAGAGGGTTACATGTTGAAGAATTCTTCAACCTCTTCTTCTCCGAGCGGGTAGCCTCCAGAAAAGGTTTAAAACAAAGTTCTTTCTTGCCTTTGTTCTCCACCTTCTTCTCTTCCTTGTTCTATTTCTTCCATTATCTCTTGTTCATAAACTTGCCAATCAATATCCAATTTCAGATCATTTTGAATGTAATCCCAAGCACTTCCTCCTGCCGATGAACCTTCACCATTCACTGGCATTGCGGTCATCGCCATTGCATTCTCAACATCAGCTTGACTTGGGAGAAAATCCTCAACAACACCTGTTCTGGTTGAAGATGAAGTCTCGCCATTTGCCCGTGTAGCCATCACCATTGGATCCTCAACATAGAGCAGTGGAGCCATGGCCACCGGAGTCATCGTCTAAAGAACACAATAGAAAAACCATTATATAGCATTCATTGTAAAACCATAATTTTTTTTCTTTCAATATAATATAAAGTTTAGAATCTTAGGGGGCATTTAGTTTGCATTTGGGAATCAAAATTGGAATCGGAATCAAAGACCTTGGTATGGGTTTCACAAAACTCATGTTTTTACTTATCTTTCACTTAGGTTTCACAAACCCCTTATTTTGGTGGTTTCATTCCCAAACCTTCATTTCCATTCTATTGATCCAAACAACTCATATGGGTTTCAATCTGATTCTTGATTCCTATTCCTTTTGACAAAACACCCCCTTGATCAAGTGCATTCTAGTAGCCCACAAACTACCCCAACCAGATTTGGCTATCGGATATCTCATCTATGGTTTTAATGGCTGTAGAAATTGTCAGATGAATACTATGATGAGGAAGTGACTGATATCTGGCACTCATGGCCTGTTTATTTGGAGAAAATCAAAGACATCTCTGCATGTATGGAGTCGGTATCATGAACTATGGAGAGAGAGAGAGAGTCAGAGAGAGAGAGAGAGTGCAGCGGTTTCAATGCCAAGAGATGCAGACAAGGTAAGAAAAGCTATAGGGTTTCTTTTTTTCTTTACACAAAACAACAACAATTTTGTTAAAAAAAAAAGCACAACATTTTTGTTAAAAAAAGCTTACACAAACTGTGTATCAGTAATTGGCCGTTGGCTCTGCTCTAGGCAGGTTGGCCATCCCCCAAGCTGGGGTTGTTGAATATTTATTTGTTGATGATAGGAACTGCATCAGCTTCTTCCAAAAGGACTAGCTGACCAAACACCAATAAGGTCGGCTGGTTTTTGCCAACCCATTGTTTCACCCATAGTTTCTACATACACAATTTTTTCTTCCCACCTAGTGTCACCATCTAATATTAGATAGATCTCTGAAGAAATTCAAATGTGTCTTCCGGGGACAATGTGACTGCTGAGATTTAATTATATAATGTATCCATTAAGTTTTGTTTCACAACAGATTCAGAAGGTTATTTACCACCAATTTAATAACAAAAGTGAGTAACAGCACCCAAACAAAATGGGACATATAATGTTTTGCTGACTACTAAATATTTCTTGCCCAAACAAAGCCTATTATTCATTTTTATAGGTCTAAAGAAACCCATCCAAAATCTCATAATTCTGCAGGTCTTAGCTAGTTTTGTTGGTAAAGACTTTTGTGATGGAACTGATATATCCTGGAATCAAATTCTGTATGCACCAAGGTTAGCGGATTATTTGGGGGGGGGGGGAATCCATAATGATTTTGTGGCTCAAGCACCTTGGGGCCAAAAAAAGTTTACTGAGAAAGATCATCATACGATTATGTAAACTTAACACAAAAAAAGAGTGATTCCCAATAATAATCCTCTTAATTCAAGGATTTAAGAAACATGAGATTCTAAAAATGAAAAAGATCTAAAAGCATTGAAGTTAAATCAAAATGACAAAGAATTAATATCAAATCCTCACAAAATCAAACATGCTAACAATGTGCCACTCTAGTTGCTAAGTATTCCAAAACAAAGATACAACAACAACAGAAACCCATCCAATATCTCATAATTCTACAGGTCTTAGCTAATTTTGTTGGTAAGGCTTTTGCGATGGAACTGATATATCCTGGAATCAAATTCTGTATGCACCAAGGTTAGGGGATTATAGGTGGGGGGAAGCCATAATGATTTTGTGGCTCAAGCACCTTGGGGCCAAAAAAATTTTGCTAAGAAAGATCATCATATGATTATGTAAGCTTAACACAAAAAAAGAGCGATTCCCAATAATAATCCTCTTAATTCAAGGATTTAATAAACATGAGATTCTAAAAATGAAAAAGATCTAAAAGCATTGAAGTTAAATCAAAATGACAAAGAATTAATACCAAAACCGCACAAAATCAGATATGCTGACAATGTGCCACTCTAGTTGCTAAGTATTCCAAAACAACGATACAACAAGAACAACAAGAACAACAAGAACAACAACAATAACCTAGACCTCAATCCCAAATTTTGGGGTTGCCATTTGAGAGACAAATACAAGAGGGACGAAAATATTCCAAAACAAAGATAGAAGGAAAAATTTCCAAGGGCATTGAACCTAAATCAAAATGACAGAGAACAAAAACCAAACTCTGACAAAATCAAACACCCTAAGAATGTGACATCCTGTTTGCTAAATCTTCAGTAACTAACGTGACAATTAATTTTCATGTTTTCCAAGAGCCAGAACCTGCACCAGTTGACGCTGCTCTTGGTGATCTTTGGGCCATAGATGGAGCCTCGCCATTGTTTGCTACAGCCATCACCATTGTCTGCTGCAATCTTCACCATTAAATTCATCATCTGAGTCATGCTTCGTTATTAGCATTGAGTGGGGGTAGATCTTTGCTAGTCTTTACGCCTCTCCTCTATTTCACCCACATGTGAGGACACTGTCTCCACCAACTCTTCAAACATACCAGAAGGCCCCCACTAGTATCAAGGTTTTGTTCACAAAATTATCCCTAATTTTTTTGTAGAACTGACAGAAGAAGCCATTATTGTGGGATAGGGCTTTTATCTTTGGGTTTTTATGATACTGTGATTGAAAGATGCGGGGCTCTTTTTTATAGAAAGGGATAGGTGACCATACAGGATTGCAACCAATGTTTTTAAATCTTTTGCATGCAAAAAGGGAAAAGGTGAAATATTGATCTCTCATTTATAACTTTCCAAATATATAGTTTCAAATAAACATTTTGTGGGATATCTCATCTCGTTTTATCATTTGGAATGTGTCCAAAATCTCATGCATTCTCTAAAACCTCAGATATGGTGTTAGGTGCAAATTTCAAATATATGATCATGACGTGTCGGTGTTTTGGTTAAGGATGAGTTATTCTCATCTTTTGATTTATTAGATTTTGATATAATTCTTGTGAGATTTCAATTGGGGTTTATCAAATATATATTTTTTTCCTCTTTTCCTTTTCCTTTTATTTTTTTTTATAATTTTGTGTGTGTGTTTGTGTGTGAAAGCATTCATTTTCTATGTTGTATGATGGAAGATGATAATCCAAATTGTGAGATCAAAGTATTAACTTTCTTCCTTGTGCAAATAAGGATGAAAATTTTAAATGTTACAACTAGGTTTCCTTGCTCTAGTTCTACTTGTGCATAAGAAACAATGTCTCCTTTATTAAAGAAACTTAAAGAATAGTTGAAACACATCATTGAATGATGCATTTGAAGGCTCCACCTTTTCTTTAGGGGCGCCGGGGGTTCACCATTGTATGGATAACATTTTTCATGGAAAATCTTTTTGTGTATAACATTCCAGGTTTTTTCTTTTCTTTCTTTGGAGTAAAATGCCAAGTATCATGTTCTACAGATTTGGAACTTTTTGATGAGCTTATATTTTCTAGCACCAAGTGTCCAAGTAAATAACTTCCTCAAGTTTACATTTGTTTTTCTGTTGACTGAATTTATGTTGTTAATTAGTAAACATTAGATCTGATAGAATGATTTTGCTGTATCAGCACTAATACTAATCCAACCCATTTCATGAATAAAATGTTTATTAACCCGCCACCTCATAAAACTAAGGAAAATGTTGTGCAGCAAGTTATTTATTTATTTATTATTATTATTTATTTGTAAACTGGACGGTGCATAAGAAAAAGTGCGAGAACATTCTGTTGGCAATGTCTAAACAAGAGACAAGCATTTCATTCAGCAAACAAAAACACTTTGTTTTTGTAAAAAGACTTGGAGAAACAGACATGCTAGGAAAGAAATGTAAGCAATGTTTCCTCAATCATGGAACATGATGATACAAGGTACAAGTTTGAGAATGCGGGATGCTTCCTATGCTGGTATGCGGTACATAAAGTGTAAGCTTAGGAAATATATATATATATATATATATTTTAATAATTTGGATAGAAAAAGAAGTAAGTATTAGATAAAGGAAAGAATATACAAGAGCATCTAACGATAGGATAAGATAAAGTAATAAAGAACAAAAGAAAAATACAAGGAAAATTAATGCATAATAGTTCTTCAATCTCTTTTCAAATTTTCTAAACTATATTTTTTATAAATCTTTGAGTGAAGAGCTCACAAAGAAGTATAAAAATATTTGTTCTCTAAATGAGAAGTTCCAATGGCCTGATTGTGGAAAATTTTAGTATTACTCTCCCTTTAAATAAACCATGGGATGACAAAAAAATATGTATTTCCGCAAAAATCAAGCATGTTTCTTCTATATAAATCCTCTAAAAGTCATAAGGAAAAGATGAGGAAGACTTCTTTGACGAACCCAATTATTATCACCTAGAGTAATGCTAGTCCATTGAGAGCATCATTTAGGGAGTATGATATACATAATTTGTTTTCAAATTATAAATTATATTGCTTTTCAAACTTTTGAAAAAACTAACTTTCAATTTATAACCAAAAGGGCGTATCCAGTGCTGAAACTCTCACATTGTGGGATCTGGGGAAGGGAATACCTAGACAGCTTTCCCCTTACTTTTTTTTTTTTTTGCAAGGAGGCTGATTCGATGACCAAAATTAATTTACAAACACCTGTTAAGAGCTCTATATGTATATGTTATATCCTTGATTTCTTACCCTCTCTCTCTCTCTCTCTCTCTCTCTTTCTTACTTTGATAATATATTATTATTAATTTTTCCCTTGGTAAATTTCTTTGTTGTTAAAGAGCTACTTTAGATTTTCTATTCCATCGACAAAATTAAAATCGATATATGCCTCATACTTGGTATACACATATCAAATGGAAGCAGCAATATTTTTTTCTCTCTAACACAAGTCATCGTTTGAACTTCAGCCTTACTAGTTTTCATGTATAGGGAGCAAAAGCTAGGTAAAAATAAGATATTGGTATAGAGGTGATACCATAATTAAATTTCATACTCTAATGTTAATTTCATGTTTCCCAAATCTTTAGAGGGTTCTAAATTTAGGAATACTTCTAAATTGAAAATACAAATGTTTTAATAGATTACATATTTGCTACATGCAAGCAAGTATATATAATAAGTAATATTTTTGGAACACTACCAAGCAACTTTAATATATTATGGCATACATCATTTATTATTTATTAATTTAAGTATTCAGTTTTAACAAACTTGGCCACTAAGTGTTTATTATTGTTTTGACATATGTTTATGTTAGTTTGATAAACTATCATGGAGTTTTAGCATATAGATGGAATACAGTAATTAAATTTCATACTCTGATGCTAATTTCATGTTTTGCTAAATCTTTACGGGGTTCTAAATTTAGATTACATATTTGCTACAAGCAAGCAAGTATATATATATTATGTAATATTTTTGGAACTCTACTGTGTAGCTTTAGTATATCCATGGAATATATCATTTATTAATTTAAGTATTCAGTTTTAACAGACTTGGCGACATAAGTGTTTATTATTATTATGATATATATATATGTATGTATGTATATATTTATTTAAGTTTGATAAACTATCATGGAGTTTTAGCATATAGAAGGAATATATCACTTACATTTTATTGAAGCCTTTGCCCTAGTTATGGTACAAATAAAATGAGGGATACATCATTGAATCTTAGTGGAAGTTTTTTAAGCCATAGCTAAAAATCATGTACTTGTGCTTGTTTCCTGGGATCTCTATCAAGATTCATGACAAGTTTTATTTTGAAATCAATGGAGTGCAATAAAAATTGAATGATCCATCATTGTGGGGTTTGGACTTCTTTTTCAATAGAGAGATTTAGTGATTGTTCATAAAAAAAGGCAAAATTTAATCATGTTTTGTGTGTGTTGCGTGTCTTCCTTATTTAACTTTATTGTGTTATTTATTTATTTATTTTTGACAGAGAGGGATAGGTGATTCGTGAGAACAGAAAGCAAGATTGAATTGTGGTTTTTGTGTATGAAAATGTTTGTATTAAATCTTCTTTGTTTGATTAAGAGGAAAGGTGTAATGTTTCTAATCCAGGATTTTTTAGATTTAAAGGTTTGGTGTGCAATTATATCCTTATATAGATTCTTGTAGATTCAAGGGGTTTGTAAAGGTGAAATGTTTTAGATTAGGATTTTTAGATTTAAGTGTTTGGTGTGATATAATCTTTTTATGGATTATTTTAGATTCAAGGTTTGTAAAGGTGAAATGTTTTTAATTTAGGCTTTTTATATTTAAGAATTTGGTATGGTATAATATCTTTTATAGATGTTTTAGATTCAGAGGTTTGTAAAGGTGAAATGTTTTTAATGCATGACTTTTAGATTTAAAAGTTTGGTATGATATAATATCTTTTTAAAATATTTTTCAAAATTTAAGTGTTTGATATGATATATATCAATATCTCATTTCTTGAAGGGATGTCAATATCTCATGTGCCAACATCTAGTTAGATATTTGGTGGTGGATTCATTCATGGCACATAAAATATTTGGATTGTCTTGGTTAAAATGGGGATATTACTTGTCCAATTCATCTAATTTCTAGATAATTATTTCAAAATTTGGATTATTAAGAATTAGGATTGTGTCATGCGCTATTTTCCCCCCTTTTTTGGTGTAAATATTTCATTTTATATTTCATTGTAAATCATAATTTAGAATTCCAAGTGATAAAAATAAATATTTCGATGATTTGTGTACAGGACTTAGCAAAATAATATGGAATTTCCACTTACTAAATCAATAAAATGAATTTTAACATTCCAAATTGCTACTTAAATTAATATGCCATATAAAATTTCCACTTCTGTTAGCTCTTCATGTGCGTGTTGTTATTAGTCTTCCATGATTAATTAACTCAAAGCCCCATAGTTATATGCACGTGTAAACACACACTCTCTCGTCAAATGAGATCTGAAATGTAATATTTTTGCAATGCTGTTGTGATTACATTCTTACCCTTCCAACATTATTGTTGTTGTAAGTTTTAGAAAAATAACATGTTACTCAATGAGTAAAATGTGACTTATATAAGATTTAATTAAAAACATAAAATTTTGTTATGCAGCATGCCGTGTTGAAGGGGCATCTCGCAATTCTCAATTATATATCTCCTCGTTCAAAAAATTATATTACATAGAAGAAAATCGATCCTACTGTACATACAAAAAACCAAAGAAACAACTATATAAGAACTAGTTTTGGCTAATTTTACCTCTTTAATTTCCAGTTTCTGTGTGTACTTTATCACAATATTCTAATACTGAAACACCCCATAGAACTGATCAAGATTCAGTCTTTCCGAGACCCTAACCTGTAATGACTTCATCCAAGGTGCTAACTTCATAAGAACATGTCTCTGGCGATGACTATACTTTGTACATATAAAAATAATGTGATATCAAGTTAGCTAAAAATAATAATTCTTTCAAATCTTAAGATTGACTTTTAAATGACACTTTGCCATATGTTTGCTTCCATTTTGATCCTTGAATATCTTTCATTACCTTGTACATGCCACCCTGAATTTAATTTTCAAACTCTTTTGGTCAAATGTTGTTAGGGACTTTCAGTTGATTTGTGGTACAGAGTGCAATTCTAATTAGTTATAAATGCTAAAATGTTTGTACTTAATACTAAAAATAAATGATAAGTTGTTTATTATTATCGCGTTTTGATTGTAATGTTTCTGCAAAGAATTTAACCGATCTCTTTTCCAAAATTAGGCAACAGGAGAAACGAAAATGGGTTATTAATCATTCTAGAGCATGCTAATGTTATACCTTTATGCCATACATAATGCACTTTAAAACTGTGAAACTTCTTTGACCTTTGATAAGAAGTTTCAGTATAAAAAGTCCTGAATATCTGCATCTAAATGCTTTTGATTTCTGTGGAGTTACTGCAGCAAAGGAATTCCATTTCAGGAAAATGCACTCTCATTGTCAGAGCATTAAGCATGGCAAGAGGAATTTATTACCAGTAAATCTATTCTCTTCGTCTCCTCTTTCCTTCTTTCCATATATTTCGTGCAGTCAATTCTTTAAAGAAAATGTCTTCCTATATTTGTGAATCTAGGGGAACCAATGGACTTACCCTTGTTTTTTTGAGTTTAAATCCTAAGAATATAGCGGTACTTGTGTATATTTCATCACAAATGACCCACCTCATTTACTTAACCCCAAGAATGGATATTGCTCAAAAAGCTTGCCAAGTTTCTCATTAGCATCTTCTTTAGTTAATGATTTGAGAAAGTTGGGTTTTACCCTGGAACATTAGTCAATGTGGTAGCCAAGGACTTAGTGATATGCCTGAAACACATTGAATGCAATAGATTTCCTTTTGCCAAAGAGTCTGACATCGTCCCACTCATCCAATACCTATTTAAGAATTATTAAAAGAAAATAATATTTCTATGATACTTTCAAGGGAATTGGTTGAGCATGATTCATCGGGCAGTGTGGATCTGAACATGTGTCCGTAGGGTTCTTGATGACATTATGCAGCAAGCTTAGCTACTTTGTCTTGTGCGTGCTTGTTTCTGGTTGATTGCTGATGTCCTATAGTGCACCTCTCACTGTTCAATGTATTTTCATAACAAGTAATAAAGTGAAGATTTCATGGTAATTCTCATGTAGACCCTAGATTAGGGGGATTTCTAAGGACTCTAAAGCAAAGGAAAATTTGTTCAGGCACTACGTCTGATGCCTCTGCGATTGCATTGGCTAAGGCTTGGGGGTAACCTGAATTGTGTCTCCTAATTCTACTGGGCATTAATCAAACCATAGCCAAGAATGCCAACAATTGCACCAGTATTGCATGTCCTCTAATGAGGATTATAACAAGCTTTATGTAGAGCTCCGGATCAATGGAGTGAATGATTCTTACGGAAGAAGCCATTTTACAGTAAGGATTTTGTTTCTAGTTCTTTGAGGATGGGGTGATGAAAATATGCATTTTGTCTTTGGGTTTTTATGATCACGATTTAGTATTTGATTTTCTTATATAAATTGGTCAGAAGATCAGAAGCAACATTTAGCGTTGTGTGTGAGTTTTGCGCTAAATCTTTTGTATGCAAAAATATAAAGGTGAAAGGATTCTTATCTAGGATTTTAAGAGGATATGGGAGCATTGCCAAATGCCTCAATCTCCTTCACATACTGTCTTCCGCGTATCTAAACTCTTTACATTAAGATGGTGTTGGGAACTTTTAACTTGGATGTTGTCCTGTCCAGGTATAGGCAGAGCATCTCTGTAATGCTGAAAAGAAACCAGTTACTGTTGGGAACTTTTTTACTTTTTCATTAGTTTCTTTAGTTAATGGTGGTGCAATTATGGCAATATTTTAGGTCAGTCCACTGAGGTACAGGAGACACAATTCAGTTGCTCCTTTGTGGCCTTGAGGTCACGGGATCGTGAAAATAGCCTCTTTATAAAATAATATAAGGAGAATGTTGCGTATATATACGCCCATCCCTCTACCCCGCAAGGTAGGAAACACTTTGTGCACGGGTAATTTTTTTTTTTTTTTTTTTTTTTTTATATATTTTGTAAAACATGCTTTCTTAGGACATCTGCCCCGATTTTAAATGTATTTGAGGTCCTTTAGAGCTGAAACCAACCTTATTTTTACATCTTTACTTGTGTTGAAAAAGAAAATCGCACCAGCTATTCAGTTGCAATCATAGTTATTAAACCCGACCCGTGTATTGACCCGTACATCTTAAAATTTATGGTTTAACCAGTTGAACCGTTGGGTCACTGGTTCAACCGTTTATTTTTTTTTGTTATTTTTTTATTATTTTAAAATTTTAAAATATATATAATTATATTTTTAAATATAAAATATAAATCTAATACACCAATTATACCTTACCACCATATCAAGAACACAAGAGACTTGAAAACAAAAATAAAATAACACGTTTGTTCTATCAAAATAAAATATTTCAATAGTACACATTTATCCCATCAAAATAAGTTGTCTCATGCATATCTCCATTCTAATAAGCAATAAAATGTTTTAAAACCAGTATCCAAATAAATTCAAAAAGCATAGCTAGCAATGCACAAGTTCATGACTTCACACAAATACAAATAATTCAAAATTCATCCTAACAAATTTGTCCCATCAAAATTAATATCATTTCAAACTTCGCTTGTATCAAAAAATCCACTTGCAATTGTTCCAAATTCGTTTGTGAGGTTCAGCTCTAGATTCATTTTCATCGATCTCAGCACAATCACTCAATTTCAATTCATCCAAATTAAGATCATCTGTAAAAAATTAATATCAATATAAGCTTTTTAAACATTTAAATAACTCATTCAAATTGTAATATAATTTTGACATAAAGTAAAAGTTAAATACCATTTTGTATATTGGGTTGAATGCTTAGTGTTGCTAGTTCTTGTCTAAAAGCTTCAATTTCATCAATTAATAGTGGAGGCTCTTCTTCTAATACCCAAATATTTGATGAGCTTAAATCTTCAAAATCAATAGGATCATAATTGCGATCCTTCCAACAATTTCTAAAGAAAAATAAAACTGTCACATAATTATACTTTTGCAATCATCAAGAATTATCTAAGCATGTAAAGAAAATAATAACACAAGAATAGTTAAAGTTTTCATACCTTTGTTGTAGTCTTAGGTTATAATGCACATATACCAAATCATTTAACCTTTGATGTTCCAATCTATTTCTTTTATTGGAGTGAATGTGCTCAAACACGCTCCAATTTCTTTCACATCCCGAAGCACTGCAAGTCTGGCTTAATACACGAATTGCTAACTTTTGAAGATTTGGTGCATTACTTCCGTAACATGACCACCATTCATCTATCATTGAGTAAATTAATGCCATTGAATAAATTAAAAGAAAAATCGAAGAAAAATTTAAAAATGTATTGAAGTGAATAAAATTACCTGGTAACATTGAATTTACATATGAACAATGAGAACTTCGTCCAAAATCTCCTTCTTGGTTCTTGAACAACATAATCTCTTGGGTCAATTTGCTGCCCAAGAATTTCCATATGCATATCTTTCTATGACATCTAACAATCCTGATATTGTACGACGATGCTTTGTCATCAAATCAAGGTCATATTGGTATTTTGGATTAAGCCAAAAACCAGCAGCAGCATGGAGATTTTTATGAAGTTGATTGTCCCAACGAGTATCAAGAATTCTTAAATATGACTCAACTCTTTTCTTTCTTCTTTGAAATCTTTTTACTAGTTCCTCCCTAGTTGCATGAATAGCATTATACAAATAACCCATAGCTGGTCTCTCATCACTATCAACTATTCTTAGCACACGAATAAGAGGCTCTGACATTTGAATGATGGTGGCACATTCTTTCCAAAAATTTGTATCTAGCACCAAATCAGAGAACTTTCTCCCTTTGTTATCTTTTGCATATGATGAGTGTGTCTACTCTCGACTAGTCACCATAGCACGCAATGCATCCTTCTGTGACAAAATACTTTGCAAAAGCAATAAAATTTGTAGCAAAACGTGTTGGTGCAGGACGAAGAATTTCCCTTCCACTAGTGTGCATTCTCATTAAATGCAAGATAAATGTATGATTGTAAATATGCTTTGTTATCTTTGCAGCATGCTCAACTATGTTACTTATCTCATCCAATTTTCCCATATCTTGCAATATTAAGTTCAAGCAATGTGCAGCACAAGGAGACCAAGAAATAGAATGAAATTTTGCTCTAACAATCTTCCGGCAGCCACATAATTAGCAGCATTATCAGTTACCATATGCACCACATTTTTAACACCAACATGTAATACTACCTCTCTAAATAATTTATATAGCACATTTGCAGTCTTAGAGGCCTCAGTAGCATCAACAGATTTAAGAAAGACCATACCTCGTGGACAGTAGACTAGAAAGTTTATGAGCGTCCTCCTATTTTGATCAGACCACCCATCAGCCATAATTGTATAACCAGTTTCTTTCCATGTCACACGAAAACTTTCAACAAAACTTTTTGATTCCCGATAAAGACTTTGATGAAGAAACCTTCGTATATCATAAAAATTAGGTCCCTTGTATCCCGGTCCCATGTTAGCAATTGCATCAATCGCTTGTTGATAATATTTTGAATTAAGTGCATTAAATGGGATGCACGCATCAAACATCCATCTAGCCACAGCCAAATCAGCATTTTCTTTAGCCTCTTTAGTCTGCAAAACACTTTTAATTGTTGGTTGAGCACCGGGTGTTGTTCTTGGCATTAAATAAGAATTCATACTACCGGTACCAGCACAAATCTTCTTCCCCTTCTTGCTTAATTGAGTGTGAGGGATTTCTTCTAAATCTTTATCATGCTCATGTAATGGAGAGTCAAATAGATTCTGCTCTTGATATAAAATTTGACATTTTCTCTTTTTTGCAGTACATCCATCTATACTTTGTTGCATTTGATATTGAACTTCAGCTGGAACTTTCTTACATTCCTCAACAGCGCCACCGTTTGCTTTTGCTAAATGGTATTTTATCCGATTAATACCTCCACCTCTAAAAATTTTGTTACAATACATGCACATTAAAGCATGCTTCTTCTTTTCAGACCCTACTGTTTGTGACCCAGAACAATCATCTAAATCAACTTCTATGCAATGTGCCCAAGCAGAATCAGTCCGTCCTCTTACTGAACTTTTACGAGGAGAAGAACTTGGTGTTGAACCCAAATCAGATGGTGTAGAAGACATAATAAAATCTGAAAGTTTAAAATTAAAATATAAATAAATTACAATGTTAAAAATCAAGAGAAATTAACATATGAGTAGTATAGAATAGTCAAATGAAATAAATCAAGAGAAGCACTAATGAAATAATCAAATAAATATCAAAAGAAAGCACTAATGAAGAAATAAATCAAATGGCTCTAATATTTTTGAGGAATGCCTTCAATTAAGGCATGTTTCCATACATCTTTTGATTTGATTAACAGCCCTTGCATTTGCAGAGACCATTCATTTGATGGGGTATCTACTTTATGCAACATAGAGCATCAAAGAAAAGCCAAAAAGGCAATTAACAAAGAATGATAAGTGAAACACTTGTAGGTTCATGAAATTGGTTTGTAGGTTTAGGGTATCCTTCCTAGTCATCATTGGCACATTTGTTCAATCAACTTTTATGGCACATTCCCATAAAAAATCCAGGTAATATATAGTGCAGGACTACATGTGTGAGTGAAAAGTCCACCATTAGAAGAATAACAACGGTGATATGCAATGCTTGTGGGCCTGTTTGTGCGTTCTGTCCCAAGCCTTCAAAGATTATAAGCTATTAAGCAAACGAAGGAATGTCAAGGAAACAAAGCAAAAATAATGACTTCCAGCTTCATCTTTGATCCTATTTTTATATGTAGAAAAAGCTAATAATAATAATAATAATAATAATAATAATAATAATAATAATAATAATAATAATAATAATAATCAATTGAGAAACAAAGCAAAAACAGAGCAAAAAAAAAAAAAGAATTCGAATATGGTGCCGTACACATGGGAAAACCTTGTTGTTGCTGTTTCTTAAAAAGAAGAAATAAGAGTCAAATTTTTATGAAAGAAATAAAATTATTATTGTATTTCATTTTCATCTATTCTCAGTAGAATCTATTATCACCATTGCTAAATGGGGTTCAAAATCACAAGGACTTGAATATTTTCAAATGCAAGTTATGTGGCAAAGGCACCCTTCATAATTAAAGGCAAATTCAAGACTCTCTTCTTGAATATAATCTTCATTAAATCTCAAATTTTTCATCACTAAACACCACCTAGAGCTTAATCAGGAAAAGCAAAAAAAAAAAAAAAAAAAAAAAGCAAAAGCAAAAACAGAAGAGGAGACAAACTATCTAGGCAAGGCAGGCTCCTTCAATGAAATTCGCACACCAAAAAATTCTAATCAAACCTCATTTTTTAGGCATCTTGTGTACAATTTTTGAATTCAAAAACCATAACCTAATAATTCAAAAAACTTAACCTTGTTCATTCCTTCCCCATCTCACAGTTCAGTACACGTAAAAAATGCACATCCGGACACCATCTTATAAAATCTTGTTCAACTTCCCACACTTCAATTCACAAGCCCCAAATCTAAGAATATAAGTTTGAAACCCTAAAACTATCAAAAGCCCCAAATCTGAGAAATCGCATAATATTGAAAAAAAACCCTAGATCTAAGAGTCGCAGTAGAGAGAGAGAGTTGAAGAGAGAGAATGAGATGAAGTGGCTTATGCTTAACTTTGGCTTCACAATTTCTGAATCATACGGCCGAGATATCACACTTGACCAAAGAAGAGAGAAGACGAAGACGAAGGAAAGGAACAAACGAAGAAATGAGTCGGCTTTTCTGTTTTCTCTAAAAAAAGAATAGGCTTTTTTTTTTTTTTACTTCAAAAATAAAACCCCTTGGGTTTTATAAAAACCGCGGGTCATGCGGTTAACTGGGCGAACCGCAGAGACCCGCAGGTTTTACCGGGCCAAATGCACATGCGGTCATATTAGTGACCCGACCTGTACACTGTATGGGTTGCGGGTTGACCCGGCCCGACCGGCGGGTCGGGCCGGGTTTTATAACTATGGTTGCAATTCTTTTGTGGCAGATAGCTTGAGATTTATGCTGTACGTTGAGGAAATTCTACTTCCTAATTTGTGCAGAGTAGTGGTGGAACCAAAATCATGGAAAAGAGATCATACGGAAAGAGAAGCACCATGAACTTCCAATATCAGAAGAAGCTTGAACTGTGAAACATTGCTAATTTGTTTCTTTGACCTTGTTCCTGCGAGTATAATAGTGACAATGCAGGGAGTAGCAAGGAGGAATACAAATGAAAAGCATGTAATTTTGCTATATGGTCGCTGTACTTGTGTTTGATGCATTTCATCTATGCTCATTCATCTCTCGTAGTTTTTTGCTTTTCCTTTGTAACTTATCACCGGATAATGTCGAGATTTTATATCGAGAGTGAAACCAGTCATTATGTAATTTAGGAAAAAATTCTAGGGCACCTATAAGGTTGCTGCATGATTGATTACTAAGTACATGTAAAGTGACAATAGGTGATGGAATTTGATCAATCAAGTGAACAAGTAGTAAAAGCTCATGTTTGATTACTATTTGACATCTGCAAAACCATTCGTCAATGAGAACTTGACTTACGTAATACATCTTACAGGTCTCAAAATAGTTAATTATGAACATCGATTTGCTATGCATGCAAGTGCAATTCTTTTGTTGCTTTCGATGGATACACCCAGCATATACATGTAATTCTTTTGATCCTAGATAGCTTGAGATTTCATGCAACAATTACAGAAAATTTTTCATGATGAGAAGTAATTAATTGAGCAGTTTAGGGATGGCAATAGAACGGGTAGGGGTGGGTTTTTGTCAAACCTTGTCCACCCCTTTATCCTAAAATTTCGTACCTACTCCCGACTCTCCACCTACAGTGAATAATACATTTTATACACTATCCTCAACCCGTTCCTGCCCACCTTTATTCACGGATTTATACACACATAACAAGTCGACTTGTTATATTCATAAGTCGACTTATTATTTACACAAGTTGACTTGTTACATTCGTGATCGACTTGTTTTTTATTCAGATCTATTTAACTTTTATATTTATTAGTATTCCAATATGATAGTATATTTTAATCAAAATATAAATAACAAAATTTCAAAATAAATTTTAATTATATTAAAATAAAGATAATAACTATATTCAAATTGTTTGATTTCAAATTGATGATAGAACTAAGAGGAGATGTGTGTGTGTGGAGGGTTGGATAGGGTATACGGTGACCACAAAACTTATACATGCATCTTACCAGACCCTATATAGGTTTGAAAATTTCAAACCCTCACTCGTCTTATACCTATACCTGCCCCTTACCCACCTCCACCGGGTAGGATAGGGGTGGATATTTATCGGGTTGGATATAAATTATTATCCCTATATCAGTTTTATGCCATTTTTAGTTTACGGTCATCAATCAACAAATAATTGGGAATATTATTTAGAACGCACAATATAAATACATTGTTATTCAAATTATATAATTATGAAGAGAGTTTATTAAGATTATTGTTGATATTAAATCCTTATGTTTGGGTGATCAATCCTGATTCATAGATGTAATAAGCGGAATTTTTATCTTTCGAATAGTATTATGAACTTTATTAAAATGTCATTTATCTCCTTTAATGATTTAGAATTTCAGTTTATTGTTTAAAAAAAAATATATTTACACAGAAAGGTAAAAATCAAAACCGTAAATTATGCAGATCCTGTGTTCGATTTCTAGAAGATTTATCCAACAATTTGATACATGGGAACCAACCAATATCCTTGACACAACCAAGATAATCTAAATATTCAAGAAGGTATTAGCATAATCTAGAAAGGAAAACTAATACAAACTCATCTTAATCCACCCCTCCCCACTAGTCCAACCAAAAAGAAAAAGGAAATTCTGTATATGATGTAGCACGAGATAATGGTATTAAGAAGCATGATGAGATGAGAAATCCTTTAGGAAATGTAAATCATCTTAAATCCTAATTCAGAAAATTTTCGTTTCCTTTTTTGCATGTAAAAGATCCTAAAACAAGTCACTCAACACTCTCAAACATTGCTCTGGGTCATAAATCTTGAGCTTCCCCTCTATATATGAATATAACACTTGACAGAAGATTACATTCCTGTCTTTTCATCACCCCCATCAATTAAAAACCAAAACTAAGAAAAATAATTCTTATGACCATGGCCGCCTCAAATGGTTTTGGAACTTGCTCAAAAGAAATGATCAACGTCTTTCACTCAATCGATCGTGACGTCTACACCAAACTTGTCATGCATCTTCATAAGGATCCTGAGGAATCGATGCAAGTACTAGCTTTATGGCTATGGCTTGAACAATCCTCACACGGATTTATGAACATAGTTGAAAGAATCAGGCTTCTCCCTGAAAACATTATCAGTGCAGTAGCAGAGGAATCAGTGTTGTGCTTAAAATGCATAGAAAGTGATATGTTTCCCTTCAGTTCAGATGCAGAGGAAATTCCCTTGCTCCAAGGCCTTAGTGAGGATCCTCATGATGTGATTTCACTTCGCTACTTCCATGAAAATCGACTTAGCACAGGCCAGGGAGTGTCATATATGAACATGGAGGTGTGCTTAAAAGCTTGTGATGACATCATGACACAAGTCATTGAAAAGAAGCAGACACTGGTGATGGGGTCATCTCACTCTGTTGCAAGTTCTTCACTTGGAACTGCTGGCGGAGTTGGTGCAATGGGCCAAGATGTTGGTCTTGGCGATGACTTGCAAACTCCAGTGATCATTGGTAATGATGTAATTAATGGTTCAATCATCGATCTTTCACCTTCATACCCTTCAAATTATAATGCTCCTGGGGCAGGCGTCATATCTGCTCCTTCAATAATGAACTCAGTGGTGCCTGCAGCAACAAATGCTGAACATGCTTATCTAGCAGGCCAAGGTTATGTTGCATTTGATCCCGAAAATTGGCAAATAGTTATCAATGAAGAACTCGGAGGGCTTATGAGTCGTCTTCATTTGCCATTTGATGAGGAGGCTCCTAGAGAAGGAGAGCAAACAGATGAAGTTGCACCCGATGACCGAACCATTTTCTTAACCTTCTCCAAGGGTTACCCAATTTCCAAAGAAGAGGTCCGCAATTTCTTTACAAGGTACTCCACCCACAGTTTGCTTATATTTGTACTTGGATATTATTCGGCTGATTCTTTGTAATAAATCTGATGCCTTTCTTCACTCATATTTTGAGAGTTTAGGAGGCATGGTGACATCATTGAGGCTATACTTATGCAAGATCTCAAGGAGGGTGACCAACAAGTGCTGTATGCACGTCTAGTTGTTCACCAGCTTTCCATGATTGATCTAGTCCTTGAAGGAAAAACTAAAGCAAAGTTTGTGATCAATGGGAAGCATGTCTGGGCTCGAAAATTTGTTAAAAGGGCGCCGTGATCACCCTGATGGAGTCATCTGAATACGTTCACTGTCCTCTCCAAAAGTGATTTGGCATCAGTTTATTAGAGTTTTAGGTGGTCGAATGGAGCATTCTTAGGGCTTTTTGTAGCAATCTACCTTTTGCTGAGATTTTTTTTTTTTATTTTTTTTTTATAAGTATATTAGGGAAAGTCGAACTCGAGACTTCTACGGAAAGGGGAAGGAAAACAGTACCAGTTAAACTATAGGTGGTATGCTTATTTTTAAATGTTGATTTGGATAATAAAGGAATGCTTTACTGATGTAATGGTGGTTTCATCTCATATTCCTTTTTACTTCATTGCAAATAAACTTGCTCTTGCTCAAGCTCTCCCATTTCTCGTTATTTTCTTCTTCTTCTTCTTTTTATTATATTAGTATTAGTTATCCTCTATTGATGTAATGTTTTCTTCTTCTTCTTCTTCTTCTTTTTATTTTAGTATTAGTTTGAAGTAATTGTTTTTTTTAATGCATACACGAAAATGGTAAATATTTCTGATTTTGATATTATAGATTTAATGGAGGTAAAATATCTTCCTTGAAAGTTTTATGGAACTTAGATTCATTTAAAAGAAATTAATTAAGTTTTTTTTTTTCAATTTAATGGTTTGATATGACATACGTCTCTCCGAATAGTTTTTCATTTTATTTTGCAGTATCAATATTCCGTACTATATTATATATTTTAGATTTCTCTATATGGATTTGGGTTGGTTGTATTATGAAGATCATAGATTGTCTTGAATATGATTATTGTATGATTTAATGGATCATTGTTTCAATAAATCTTTTCAAACTTGAATGCATAGGATACTGTAGTCTTCTGCTTTTTTTTTTTTTTTGGTATTAATAATTCAAAGTGTCGATTTCCAAATGATTAAAAGTGAAACAAAGTGTAATTGAGATTGTTTTGGTTGGGATGAGGAGCTGCTGTACAATCCATTTTACAATTTTCTAGATAAATCTTTTTACACTGAGCACATACAATGTGTAATCAAAATATATTAAAGAAATATTACCAAAAAATATATATATATATTAAAGAAAAAAATAAAACAAACAATATTTCTATATAATCCTTTATTAATTGAATGCAGGATTTCGAAGTTGTGATGCTTTAGCCCCATACATTCGTCAGTGAGAGGTCCCAAATTCTCCTAAGACTAAATGAATCCTCTTCTAGTGTATTAGCTTCTCCTTCTATATACATATGTGTGTGTGCGTGACATTATTCTACCATTATGTTGGTATTAATCTTCATGTTTCGATGAATCAATATCAAGTTCTATCTATTTTTCATCAAGTTCTATCTATTTAAAATATTTAACTTAAAAAATTTTAGATGAATAGGATTTGATCTAGATTAGTGTAATTGCTATCAACCTTGTAGTGTATCACTCACAAAGATTTATATGCATACATATATGTATATGGGTGAGAGTGTATCGACTCGGAAAGTTGGACACACACACAACAGCACGTTTCGTGGAGCGTATTTTCAAAGACAGGTCAATGGTTTTACTTTGTTTACCTTTTTATTTATTTATTTATTTTCAAGGAAGAAGAAAAAACTAATGAATTGACTTTAGTCCGTTCATGGAGTTTATTCATATACAAAAATTAAAATTTTTGCTTATATTTTCACTTCGGCCCTCAACTAAAAAAAACAAAAAATTCAAATTAAGCAACGGTAGAGCAACGTAAACCTGTATAATAAACAAAAACCAATCTCTAAGGGAACAACTCAATGATCACAACCCCCTTTCCCAACCTGATGTAACAAAAAAATAAATAAATAAATAAACAAGAACCAACTTGACCTTGGATCAATTTATTACAATACAAACATGAATTTTTATATGACTATAAATTTCAATTCACGACACTAAATCTTGTCCGTCGAGTATTTTATTTATTTTATGCACGTGCCATGTTAGATACCCTGATTGTCTTGGTTTTGAATAGGTTGATGTTTGTTCTTGCTTTATTAGATTTCTAAATAAATTTTGTGAGATCTTAATAAGGGCTTGCTTAGTCTACATTTATTCCACTGTTCTTTTTTTTTTTTTTGGCCTGAAAATGTTTCATTTTTTGATGTGTAAAGTAAGATCATAGTTCAAATTGTTAGATCAATGTAATTAACTTTCCTGGAAATATAAATAAGAATGGAAATTTTAAACTATACAACTGGGTTTCATAAAACAAACATTGGTTATGTGTGCTCGTGATGAAAAGAAACATTTTAGAATTCAGATTCACAGTATAAAGAAAACATATTTCTAGGAAATTCTATTCATGGAAACCATTTTCCCTTTTTTTTTGGGGGGGGGGGTGAGGGAGGGTGAATTACAGATTCCATCATGGTCTAATGCAACTGGAACTTTTTGACAAGCTTTATCTAATAACATTCAGTGTCCAAGAAATTTACTTTGATTTTCAGTTCACTGGTTTTTTTTTTTTTTTTATTTTTTTATTTACTAACATTTGGTGTCCAAGACTCTTTATTTATTTTATAATTGATTAGAAAATTGTCTCTATTTTGGTTTGTTTCAGACATTTGAACGATAGATTTTGTAGGGTAGAGAATTTTAGATGAATACAACCACACGATAAGCATAGAGCGAACTATTCTATCGTCTTTTACTAAAGAGAATTTTAGATGATATTCAACACCTTTCTATTTTGGTCATGTTATTAGTTGCTTTTGTTCCTTTTTTATTTATTCGTTCTGTTTCTATGGAGGATATCTTTCCATCATTCTCTACCTTTTGCCTTATTGGTCTCTATTAAGCTTTTATGTTCTAATAACCGTCCATCATCAATATCGGTAACATGTGTGGAGCTCTTTCTGCCAAGATTAATCTACTGACTTGTAATTCAGTGTATGCAATTTTGCATATATATGGTCTCTCTACTTGTGTTTGATGCATGCCATCTACGTTTGGTATCTGTCTCTTGGTTTTCACTGTTTAAATACTTGTAAATTTCTATTTTTATTGTTTTATTTGGTTCCAAGTATCACAAAATTCTCCGACAGTAGATTCACCAATTTATTATATTCAAATTTCATATCACGTTTAGTACTTTTGAACATTATTTTTTTCCTTTTGAAACTTTTTGCTTGATAATGTCATGATTTTTATATTGATCATATTAGGGAGAAAAATTAGTTACTTAGTACATGTAAAGTCACCATTTGATTGAATTTGATCAATGAATTGAATAAATACTGAAAGCTGATATTTGATAACTACTTGAAAGTTCCTAATATTCAGATTTTGTATTTTCGGCTTTTAAGGATTTGTAAAATTCCTTTTTGATGTCCTGTTGGTTCTTAATTTCGTGAAAGTTTTCAATATATAAAATACACATTTGGTATAGTATCTGAAGCTTTTGGATATATATATATATATTTTCCCTCTCATTTACAACTTTTCATGTGATAATATTGAAATTTTTTAACCCAATATCTATTGGGACAGTGGGTAAATCACTAGATTTCATTTAGAGAACTCGAGTTCAAGTCTCGGATAGAATAAACCATGTTGGAGAGAGCTCTACCTCCAGAAGGACTTTAGTGACTGTAGGAATTAATCGAATCACATACAGCGGAAGCATTTAAATAATTTTTTTAAAAAATAAATAAATAGTTTCGGGTATAATAATAAATATCTCGAATATACAATCTCCAAAAATCGACCGTGCGTCCCTCGATCGGATCTCGCGGTCGGGATGGTGATCACGATGTTAATCGAACCACCACCGCAATGTCACAACGCTGCAACCTTCAGTTCGGCGATCATCGTGACGAGAGAAATTTTCCTACTCGAAAATTTCTCAAACCCTCAAATAAAATTCTCTCTCTAGAGAATTCTATTTTTCTCTCAATATTTTATATTTTATTCTCTCAAGCAAAGTCTGCTCACATCCTCCTTGTTAGTCTTCCTCCACAAATGTGATGCTCCTTCCGTGGAGAAAATTATGGGAAATGGTTAAGATATGGTTAGTGGGAGTTACCCCACTAAACCTATTGCACCCCACTAACCCTATTAAAAATGTCTAAAATGTCCCTCGTGGGCATTCTAAACTAATAGTGACTAAACCCAGAATGGTCGGAATAAAACTTTCAAAATCGGGTGGCGGACAAAATTCAAAAAAAAAAAAAAATATCGAAATTTTATATTGGAGAACGACATTAATGATTATTGTAATTTTGGAAACAGATCTGGCGTCTCTATCTAATAGTGGCGAAGTACATGTGAAATGACTGTTGGTGATGAAATTTGATAAACGAAGTAGTTTAAACTCATAGTTGATAACTCCTTTGACACCTGCAAACCAATTTGTACATCGGAGCATAACAAAATTGGCAATGTAAAAATATAAAAAGTTAATTATGAGCATCTACTTGCTTTGCAAGCAAGAGCAATTCTTTTGTTGGCTTTTACAGATACACCCAAAATATAAGTATAACTCTTTTGATTCTGCATAATGCTTGAGATTTCATGATGCAAGCGCACAAATCGTTGGGAATATTATTTAAGATCCACAATCCACAATATAAGTACATTTTTTATAAAAAAATTATAAGGAGTTTATTAAAATCATTCCGTATACTAATTCCTTCTTTTGGGTGATCAAATCCTAATTCACAGATGAAAAAACTGGAATTCTAATATATATATATTTATATTTATATATATTTACATATTATCACTTTTTTTTGTGATCACATTTATTACTTTTATAATTTAGAATATCATTTTAATGTTATCTTTTCTTTTTAATATAAATATCGATATTTGGTAACCATATTAAGTCTCACTAAATCCGGTTGAGTCAAGTTGGCTCCTTAAAGAACAAAACACTTTTTACGTATGTTTTTTCTATACATAAATTCAAATTCAAAATCTATACCAATACTTAGCTATCGATATCATTTTAATGTTTATCTATCAAAAATATATTTACACAAAAAAGTTAAAAAAAAAAAATCGTTGATAATGCATTCCTGTATGTTCAAATCTCAAAAGATTAATCCAATAATTTGATACATTGCAACCAATCAATATCCTTGACACAACCGAGATAATCCAAATTCAAGAAGATAATAGCATAATCTAAGAAGTAAAACTAATACATATCATCTTAACCAACACCCCTCCCCTCAGTCCAACAAAAGAAAGAATATTGTATGAAATGGCAGAGATATTGGCACTAAGAAACAGTTGAGACGAGAAATTTTTAAGAAAATGAAAATCATCTGAACTCCTATATCAGAAAATTTTCCCTTTTCATTTTTGCATGCAAAAGATTCTTAGTACAACTCACACGTTCACACTCTCAAACCTTGCTTCCTGTCATCAACGGTGAGCTATCCCTCTCTGTAAGAACCCATCACTAGACACAACAACACACTGTGCCTTCCTATCTTTTCATCACCCCATCAATTAAAAACCAAAACCAGGAAAAGAGATTCTGAACGTAGAACCATGGACACTTCAAATGCATCAAGAAATGATCAACGTCTTCCACTCGATCGATCCTGAGGTCTATACCAAACTGGTCATGAGTCTGGAGAGGGATCCTGAGGAATCGATGCAAGTACTTGCTTTTTGGCTATGGCTTGAACAATCCTCAATCAGATTTCCGGAAGATGGTTGAAAGAATCAAGCTTCTACCTGATAACACTGTCAATGCACTCGCAGAGGAATCATTATTGTGCTTAAAATGCATAGAAAGCGACACTTTTCCATTTGGCTCAGAAACAGGGGAAATACCCTTGATCCCAGGCCGACGTGAGGATCCCCGTAATATCATTTCGCTTCACTACTTCCATGCAGATGGACTTGACACAAGCCTAGGGGTATCAGATATGCAGAATGCAGTTTGCTTGAAGGCTTGCGATGATATCATGATCCAAGCAATCAAAAACAAGCAGACTGCGTTGATGGGTTTTTCTCACTCTGTTGCAGGTTCTTCACTTGCGACGCGCCCAGAAGTTGGTCCTCCAGATGACTTCCAAACTCCACTGTTCATCACTAGAGAAGGAGAGCAAAACAATGAAGCTGCATATGATGAAAGAACCATTTCCTTAACCTTCTCCAATGGTTACACGTTGGAAAATGGGGGTGCGGTCCGCCCACGAGGGTAGACCCGATCCAAAATCCAAAAAACCCATTTCATTTCGAATTTTAAATAGAAAGTTTAAAAGAGGAAGGGAGTGGTTGTTTGTAAAAAAACCACCCGGACTTCCATTTTTCCCTGAACTCCCTCTTTTTCCAAAAACAATTTCCCAAAACATGGTTTTTGTACGTGAATGAACAAAAAAAAAAAAACATTAGAATGGGTGTTGGAAGCCTTGTATGAATGAAGCCATTGTTTTTAGAGAATGAGTGAGAGAGAGACATAGATCTTCTTCCAACAATAAAGAATAATAAGAGATGGTTGATCATTCATTTTATAAAAAAGACATTGAGATTGTGAAACAAAGAAGATGATCCGATTTTGTGATATATTTTAGACGTAGAATGCCCGATCATCAAAAAAGGTAACCGACTCTAATTCAACTTAGATCCGAAAATTTTATGCATAAGAATGTTATTTGTTGATATATTTTAGAACCAACATTACCCGATTTCCAAAGAAGACGTCTTCAATTTCTTTGCAAGGTATCCTAGGTCCCCTTGTACTCAGATATTACTTGGCTGATTATTTTGTCATATGATGCCTTTTCTTTTCATTATATTTTGATAATTTAGGAAGACCGGAGACATCATTGAGACCATACATATGCAAGTTCTTGCAGTCTTTTTATCCCTTGCAAATCTATTGGGTTGCCCAGTCTTTGTCGTTCCAATGTCTTCTGATGCACTCATTAAGATCTTCAGTTTCCAGCTTTCCAATCTTTACAAATCAGCTCAGAGAAAAAATGATCATCCAGTCTCTATTAAGGGCACTCTTGCCTTTGTTAGAAAGGGCTTCAAATAAACTCCTTTATCATGCCATTATATCTAAAAGGTTGAAATTTTGATATAAAAAGTTAGAAGTTTGAAAAAATCAATAAATAAGTGCAAAATAACCATTACATCAAGAATGATATTACGAAATGCGAAGTAGAGGGGAATAGAGGTTTGAGGGCACCAAAAGGCACCATAGTGTACTTTTACTTATTAAAAAAAAATGGATCAAATTACCATTATTCTTGTCAATGCTATTGGGCTGTAGTAAAGTTACATGTCCATATTAGTGAAAAAAGTTTATTTCTTTCTATTATATAATATTCAAAAACTCAACAACGCAATGGTTTCAAAAGGGTTGGTATTAAGTCAAAATTTCGTGAACCAAATTTAGTTGTCTAAATCATAGATTCAAACAGGCATCACCAATGACTACAAAAACATAGGACTTTTGCAACGAAATTTACAGTCATTAATGATTCTGTAGATTTTTCTCTCACAAAAATTTTACCATGAATTGGTTTTAAATAATTTTCGCAGATTCTGTATTTCCTTGCACCGAATGTGGTATCAATACTGTTCAAGTTCCTCTAAAGTCTTTTAACTATCAAAAACTGAGAATGTTAAAACATGTAAGACCCCAAAAGGAAGCAGCAGGGGCGATTCTCAAATGCAATCCCTCATTTTTTATGCCCGTGGTATTTAACAATATTCTTATCAATTCAGGACCGCTTTGTTTGCATTTTTACCTCCTGCTAACATTATTTATAGAGTACCCATATAAAATTTCAATTTCAAACAAGGTAATCGATCATTGAAATACTAGACACTAAATTCTAAAAATTATTTTTAATAAAATTTAACCTAGTCTTTATATATATATATATATATGTATGTATAATATTTCAAAAATCAATTTGGATACTTTTAATGGTACTGAAGCAACTAAAAATTTTGAAAATACCTCAAAAAAAAAAAAAATTGGCATATTGGTTGTTCCAATATATATATATATATATATAATATCTGCCTCTTACAACTTCTGCCTCTATACTTTGCACTTCATCCTTCCTCATATAAATTTTTAATTTTATCTGTATATATAATATACATATTTTAATGTACGAATACTTCTCAGTATTAACATTTCTCAATTTTGAAAATATTTTCCGTTTCTAAAATGTCTCAATACGCTAAATTAGTATTTTGATTTTCCACTTTCTTATTTTTTTAATTCTCATAAAGTGTCTTTTTTTATATTATTTTGTATTTGTTTTCTCAACGTGCAACCTGGTGTATATGTACATACACGGACATGTTATTTAATTGTCCCTTAATAGGGGTATAAGTATCACTTTCAGTTGGCCTGCGATAGAATTTGGAGCCATGTCCTTTCCTATTTCAATTTATTCTTTACTGTTTCTCCCATATGTTACTTGATCTTCATAACAAAAATAGAAGACTATTTTCTCAAAAACCTTATTACTCTTTTTTTTTTTTTAACCTGGCGGGGCATTCGATAGTGATTTGGTAGGAGATAGCTTAACCCCCCCCCCCCCCCCAAAAAAAAAGGAGTACCTTAAAGTGATGTTGGGTCCATAACATCCGGAACAATTCCCAAATTAGAGTGATTTTGCGCTCAAATATCGAAAATAGGGCGCCTTTTTATTTTGTTCCCAAAATAGAGAAAGCGCGATCGGTGATTGCGCTTTTACAAGAGAAAGCGCGATCCCAGACCGCGTTGTTTGAGAAAGCGCGATCCCGGATCGCGCCTTCCCAATTTTTTTTTTAAATTTAGTTATGTGAAATTAAATATTAATAGGGGTAAAATTTTAATTATATAAAATTAGTTTAAAAATTTTTTAAATAAATAATAAAAGTGACAATTAATAAAATAAATTAAATATTAATAAAACAAATATAATCCCGGAGCGCGCTTCTTCGACAGGAACGCAATCCGGGATCGCGCTGTTTGAGAAAGTGTGATCCCGGATCGCGCCTTCCCAATTTTTTTTAAAATTTAATTATGTGAAATTAAATATTAATAGGGGTAAAAATTTAATTGTATGAAATTAGTTTTATTTTTTTTTTAAATAAATAATAAAAGTGACCATTAATAAAATAAATTAAATATTAATAAAACAAAGTATAATCCCGGAGCGCGCTTCTTAATGAGGGAATCTTGGGTCATTCAGCTTTTTTTTGTTATTGTAAAAATTTAAATATAAGAAATTGGTTTTAAAAAATTTAAAAATAAGTGATAAAAGTGATCTATAAATATGTATTTCACATTAATAAAACAAATTAAATATTTAGTAAAATTAGGAAAAATTTAATGAGAAAAAATCTACTTAATATTTTAAAAAGTGTAAAAGAATTAAGATTAGAACAATCTTTGAAAAAATTGTTCTAAAATAAATTTAAATTAGTAATTGTTAATTAAATAGGGGTAAAATTTTAAAATTTAGTAAGAAAGGTAAAATAAGTTGTTTTTTTTGTGTTTTTTTTTTTTGTGAGGAAAAAATAGTTATGAAACATTATAATTTTAATTAATATAAATAAGGGAAAAAGAAATATGAATCAATAATATTTAAAAATATAAGATATAATAATATTAAAAAGAATGAAAAGGAAAATATGGAAAACTTAAAAAGTAATTAAAGAAGTGAAAATAAAGTGTTAATTTAAAAAGAAAATATATAAGTAATAAAAAAGTATTTGAAATTTTATAAGTAAAGAAGAAAATACAATGGAAAAATATTTTAAAAAAAGGTTAATAAATAATTTTAAAAATAAAGAATGTTAAGAAATAATGAAGAAATTTGTGAATAAGAAGAAAGTAAATATTAACCATGAATTAATAAAAATATTTATTTAATGTTTCGATAATTTTTCGGAAGGAAATATAGAAACAATTAATGAAAAAAACCATGAATTATGTGAGATCATACTAAATATGGTATGAAAATTTTAAATTCATACCAATAAATATTAGTAACTAATTAATTTTTAAATAGTATTGGTTAAATTCTAAAAAACAAAGTTGTTAAAAAAATTTAAAATAGGAATTGTAAATTTAAAAAGGAAAATAAATATTTTTTAAAGATTTAGTTTATCATGTTCTTTGAAGTTATTATAATTAGAAATAAGATATAAAATATTATTAAAGAAGTTAATAAAATTATTGCGATAAGTAAAAAAATTAATTTTATACATTTTGTGTAAATTTTGTTGAGGAACTTAAAATTAATAAAGAATGAAATAGTAAACAATAATAATGGATGATATGAAACAAAAATAAAAAATTCTAAGAAAGTAAATAAACAGAAGGAATTAAAAATTAAAAAATATATATATAATAATTGAAAATAAATAAAAAAAGATATAATCTTTTAAAAGTTACAAATAAATATCTAGTTAAGAAAAATTGAAAAATTATTAATAAAATAAGAAAAATTGACTCAAAAAATCTAAAGTGAAAAAAATGATTAATTAAAAATTAAAATATATAATAAATAAAAAATAATGATGTAGGATGGTCATGAAAAATATTTTTTAATATTAAATTTGTAACAATAAATATCGCTTGATACATAAATTTATAATATTATTGGTTAAATTAAAAGAAATGTTTAAAATAAATCGAAAATATAAATTTTAATATGAAAAAGGAAGTGAAATAATAAATTAAGACGAATTAAGCGTCTTAGTTCTGAAAATTAAATATTATTTGTTAAACGTCTCATATTTTTTTACAGTTGCAGTGTATAAAATTTTGAGTTTATTTTGTTCTCTCTATAATGTGCGAATTTTGTAAAAAATTTAAGAGTATTGTAAATCCGGTAGTTGGTAGATGAAATGATCTTTATACTACTGTCACAAACGGAAAGAATAAATATTTGTAATTATGTTATAAATAGTCAACTTTGATCGGTCATGACTTTTTCATATTGTTGATATCAAATGTAATAAAGAAGGGGGGTTGAATTGATTGTAAAAAATTAAGCCAACAAAGGCATGCCTTCCAATATCAATACCAATTTCACAAGTGGACACATCATTACTACCAAACATATTTCGCAGGTCAAGAAATGTTCAATTATACAATGACAAATTGCATAATATGCTTCTACTCGAGTTATTCAAGTGAACAAGTTTCAAGACAGCGTGGGCATTCAATTGTAAGCAATATTTTATATTTAATAAACTAATTAGATCAAATACGTAATTTTAAAAATGATAATTAAGTACCATAGGGAGGATAGCCAGCATTTCTAGGTGGCTGACGTCTAGTGGGAACACGACCGGGCCTACGACCTGGAGGTGGCGGTGGAGCTAGACTGTACGATGGACCCTCCTCGGTGCTATCGAATACAACACCTGCGGGGCCAATATCCTGTGAATAAGTACGACGACGCCGTTCATGAATACTACGTCGTGGTGGTTCAGTCAGAGGAACATCATCATGATCTGCATAAACTGGAGTATATACAGGAGTGGGAAATGAAAAAGAAGATGCTATCGGTGTCTCACACGCGCCTTCGTAGTCCCCTCCACAAACAGTTTGGCTCTTCATACAGTGAACACCGCACATACCAAATGCTTGTGTTACTCTCGTGGACCTTGAAAAACCTATCCATACGCATAGAGTAGCACTTCACTGCGTGTTGAACCCCCTCTTTGGATTTGAATACCATGTCCACTTCTAACTCATCATTATCCCAGTTTGGAAGGTTATAGTTATTGTAATCATCGACCATTATATTCTCTTCCCCCATATTAAATAGAAATGGAATTTCTTCATCCTTATCTCCATCTTCCCCCCTATCTGATTCACTCTATCGCCGTCACTCTCATCATCATGAATGTCTACATCAGAATCACTATATGTAGCATCAATGAAAGCTTCAACTGGATTTGCATCCCTGTTACTCTCTTCATAGGGAATGTTCGTACTTCGATCTTCGTACCCATGGGGTCGACTGCTACTTGGCTCCCCGTATTTATTCGCGCTGTTTCGCATTATATTATATTCGGGGGTCGTCAAACCAACATCATTTGCTAGAAATGCCCCATACTGGAGCCACTCATCTCCCATATGAATTCGTAAACCCTCAGTCATCAAGTGTGTGTATGACCCTACATTGCTTCCACCATCGAAATCTTGCCTATGGTCAACAAAATTTGATCTATCAAATGAGGATTCTGGAATGTAAGACTCATTCTCTACCGCCCTACTTGAGCAACCCAAATTTGATTGGCCTACACTTGTATTCACAATAGACTCCACCTCTATGAATAGTTCAACAGATGACAAATGAGGAAAACTTTTTGGGAGTGTTAATACGTCTGGTAAAAAATCATCATCCTCCACTGGTATAGTTGTATACGTCACTGATTGACCGTGATTCCAAAGTGGATACCTACACAACACTTTCAACCTAAATTTCCTAGCATCAAAACCAGTTTTCCAATACAAAACTTTCAATAATTGAATCCATCTTATCGTTCTTTCAACACCAATGCCCTTTTTCGGGGGTATATTATACCCATACCCATCTTCACCACAAACAATTTCACCTCCCCAGTAGAGTAGCAGTCTAACACGGTCCTGATTCATCTTTCTTTTCCTAAAACCACAACAATAATATGAATAATTTATAACACTTTTAATATTAATTTCAATTGTTTCAAATTCACATAATTTTTCGTTTTTACCTTATTCACCTAACTATTAGGTCTAAATACAAATTCACCAAAAATTTTTAGTATTACTTTTAATATTAATTTACATTTTATTAAATACTTTTTTATATTTTTCAATTATTTTCGAATTATATATATTTCGAAAAAATTTTATCGCATTATGGAATTATAAGTTACTAATTTCATTTACCAACATATATGGTTTTTTTTTAACCATTTTCAAAAATTAAACATATGTATCTATTTATTTTTTTTACATATTTTTATTTACTAACATATATTTAATTTACCAATGTATATGTATATATTTTAACCATTTCCAAAAATTAATAATATAAATTATTAAATTAATTTACCACATTATACAATATAGGAAAGTGCGTTACTAATTTTTTTAACCATGTTATCATTATTATTATTATAAAATTTATTATTATTATTATTATTATTATTATTATTATTATTATTATTATATATCTATACGATTTTATTTTTTATTAAATATTAAATAAATTTTATATTATATATTTCTCATGCTTATAAAAATATATACGTTAAAAGCTAATATTAACTAATTTTTATATTAAATATTTTTCATACTTATAATAACATAAATCTTAATAAACAATTTTAACCAATTTTAATATGAAAATTTTTTCATACTTTTAAAATTATATATCTTAAGGGTAATTGACGATGGAAGTAGTGATTTTTCCTAACATGATGATAACGATGATATAACTAGTCGCATATGATAACTGATGGTAAAAGAATAACCTCACCTAAGTCAATGTATCCGATGATAAAAATAGTAATATCTCGTAATATATGGTATCCGATAATAAAATGGGTGATTTTTCTTCACATTATGAAAACAGATGGTAAAATAGTAACATTTTGTAATATATGGCAATCGATAATAAAAATCTTACTATTTCCTAACAACCTATTACCCGACGATAAAAAAATTACTTTTACCGACATTTTTTAAAAATGTCACAATATATCCGACATGCTATAACGGTTGTACAAACTATCAGAATACCTTTATCCCGACTGGTATATACTCCACTGATATTTCATCCATTGGAGAAAGTGCTAGCGACACTTTTTGAGTCTTTTGCTGACGGTTTTTGACCGTTAACATAATGCTCTTATTTTGTAGTGCATGATAACTGTTGGAAATGGGTTTTCTCCACAAATATTACTCTGTCGACTCGAACGGGGAACCGATGCTGGTGTGTCTACTAGATTTTCGTATATGGAAAGACCTGTAAAAAGCTACAGAAAGTGATCCGATGAAGACAACTCCGACGCTCAAGTCAGAAAGATTAATAATAAAAGAGAGAACATATTGAGAAGAGTCTTAGTTTTTTTACCTATGTAATGTGTGTATCCAATGTCCCCTTTGTGGGTTGCCTTTGTTTAGTTTATATAATTTGTCCATGCATGACTAGTCTCTTGTTTAGTTGTGTAAAAATCCTAATTAGCTTATGAAGAAGTCGTTAGAGATCTTTCGAGATTACATGGATTGATCACCTTATGGAGAGGTCGTCAAAGATCTTCCGAAGTTATAGGAATTGTAGTCAAAGATCTTCAAGAGATTTGGAATCTTACGGGCTTAAGAGAAGTTAAAGTTGTCACAAGATTTCCTTCTTTATCGAGCAAGATTACTTCTGGGATCAAGGGAGGTTCATATTTTATGTAATCATGATCTTCATTTTCTTGGCGAAGACGTTGCTCGATAGTAACTAAGAGGTTTAAGTGAGAGAATTCGATTGAGCAGTAGCCGAGAGGTTTAACCAAAAGAGATCGACTGGGTAGCGGTTGAGAGACTTAACCATGAGTGTTCGACTGAGTGCTTGCTCGGTTGTCTCGAGTGCTTACCAAATGGTCTGTAAGCTTTGCAGTTATAGTCTCTGGGCTTTATGGTTATAAGTCGTTGGGATCTTGTATATCGATTGGGATAAGTGTGGAACATCCTATAGCACATGTTCACACTCAAAATGATTTAGCAGAATCACACATTAAGTATATTCAATTGACTATAAGACTATTGCTTATGAGAGCAAAATTATCGATTCTGTTTGGGGACATACTGTTTTACACGCAGCAACACTTATTCACATCTGTCCAACAAGTAGTAATGATTTATCTCCATTACATTTGGTTCATGGTCAGGAACCAAATATCTTCCATTTAAGAATTTTTGGATGTGCGATTTATATCTCTGCAGCGACACCGCAACGAACTAAGATTGAACCTCAAAAAAGATTGGGGATATACATTAGATATGAATCTCCATCAATAATTAAATGTGTTGAATCTATGACAGGAGATTCATTTATGACTTTTTTTGTCGATTGTCACTTTAACAAGTCTGATTTCCCAACATCAGGGGGAGAAAAGAATAAACAGTCTGGAAATAAAATCAGTTGGAATGAATCATCATTATCTTATCTTGATCCTCAAATAAAGCAATATGAACTGGTAATTCAAAAGATAATTCATTTACAAAGTTTAGCAAATCAGTTGCTAAATGTATTTACTGACTATAAAAGAGTAACTAAATCACATGTTCCGGCTGCTAATGCTCTTATCAGAATTGATGTCTCTGAAGGACAACATAACATTGCTAATGAATCTAAAGCACGCGTGCAAAACATGGTAGGCTAATTGGTTACAAAGATAAAAATTCTCAAAACAGAAAAGGAGCAACGAAATTAGATGGTCTAAACGATGATATTTCATGTCCCAAAGATATATCAGCCATGGATAATGTTCCAAAAGAATGTCAAGTACCTAAAAATACTGATAATCATGAGATGTCAATAAATTATGTTACGCCTGGTGAAATATGGAATCAAAATAATATCAATGTTGATGACATTTTTGCATACCACATAGCAATGAATATTGAGAATGAAAATGAAGATCTATTAATCATGATCACTTAAAGAAATCAGATAATAAAGAATCTTATGAGATTATTGATGACAAAACTCAGACTCCTGCAGAGCCTGATATAGCTCCAGAAGAGTACAAATTTCAGACTCCTGAAGAGCATGTAAAGGAAATTTTTATAAATTTCACCACAACAAAAATATGTTGGGATAGAATTGAAACAGTTGTGAATAACATTTTTGCATATAATGTTGCACTCGAAATTATGAAAGAAATCGAGAATTTTGAATCAAAATCTATTGAAGAATGCCAGAAAAGAGATGATTGGCCAAAATAGAAAGAACCAATCCAATCTGAATTGGATTCATTGGTTAAGCGTAAAGTTTTTGGACTTATAGTCCAAATACCTGAAGGTGTAAAACCTATTAGATATAAATGGGTATTTGTGCGCAAACGAAATAAGAAAAATGAAATTGTGCGATATAAGGCATATCTTGTAGTATAAAGGTTTTCACAAAAACAAGGCCTTGATTATAATGAAACGTATTTTCCTGTAGTAGATGCGATAACATTACATTTTCTTGTGAGTTTAGTAGTATATGAGAAACTCAAAATGCGTTTAATGGATATAGTCACTGCTTACCTATATATGAAATCAGAAAATGATGTCTATATAGATTTAAAATTAATCAAAATTCTCGAGAAATTTATTTCATTAAATTGCAAAGATCACTATATGGCTTAAAACAGTTAGGACAAATGTGGTATTACCGTTTAAGTGATTGTTTGTTGAAAAATATTATACAAATGACTCTATGTTTTTGTGTTTTTCTTAAGAAATTTGAAACAAGTTTTGTGATCGTTGCGATATACGTTGATGATTTAAATTTTATTGGAACTCCTGAAGAGATTTCCAAAACTGCTAAATATTTGAAAAAAAAAAATTTTGAAACCAAAGACTTTGGGAAAACAAAAAACATCTGGAAGATGAAATATTCATTTACCAATCAAATTATTCGTCTAAAGTTTTAAAACATTTCTACATGGATAAAGCACATCCATTAATTACTCCAATGGTTGTTCGATCACTTGATCTTGAAAATGACCCTTTCAGACCACAAGGAAAGGATGAAGAAATTTTTTGTCTTGAAGTACCATATCTTAGTGCCATTGGAGCACTTATATATCTTGCTAATTGTACAAAATCTAATATATCATTTGTTGTAAATGTATTAGCAAGATTCAATTCTTCTCCAATATGACGACATTGGAATGACATCAAACATATTTTCCGATATCTATAAAAAACAATTGATCTTGACTTATTCTATTCAACTAATTTCAAACCAATATTGATCGGATATATTGATACTAGATTTTTGTTTGATCCTCACAAAACACGATCTCAAATTGGATACTTATTTATATATGGTGGTACTGCTGTTTCTTAACGATCCACAAAGTAATCTATAACCGCCACCTCCTCAAACTATACTGAGATCATAACAATTCATGAAACAAGCTGAGAATGTGTTTAGATAAGATCAATGACTCAATATATTTTGAAGAACTATGAAATATCATCCAATAAAGATACTCTTACGACATTGTTCGCAAACAATGCTGCATGCATTGCTCAACTTAAGGGAAGATATATCGAATGAGATAGAACTAAATATATTTTACTAAAATTTTTCTTCACATATGACTTTCAGAAAAATGGTGAAATTGATGTGCAACAAATTCAATCAAGCGAAAATTTAACAGATTTATTTATCAAGACACTACCGACTGCTACATTCGAAAAATTGGTAAAAGGAATTGGAATGGATCGGCTTAAATATTTTTAATTGAATTTTAATCTCTATTTTTCAAATTATCTCTATAAATAATTTTCTTTTCATATAAAAAATGAAACATTTAATTTTTTTGATATAAGGTTATTTGGAGGCCCCATTGATAAAGACGAAAGTGCCAACCGTCTGGCAGTACAATAGCTGGTCCACCGTAATAAACCTACTCTGGGCTGGTGAATTAAAAGGGGGTAATGAAAAAACTTGCACATTAAAATAATAGCGGGTCCATCGCATCTATACCATTAAATTAAAATAATATCTTATAAAGGTCATAAAGAATGTCAAATTAAAAAAATAAGTATATTTTTTATTTTTAAAAGTTGCCTTGCGGAGATCATAGAGATTATAGTGCCTTATCTATTTTTTGGTATAAGGTTATTATCTATTTTTTTATCAATTTTCGATAGCGTAATTGGAAGGGGATTTCAGTCACTTAATTATGGTCGGGGGTTCGATCTGTCATGGGAACGTAAAAGCCGACATTGAGAGATCTTTCCCCATAAAGGACCCGATATTAGGTCGATCCGGATTAATTGAGGTGAAACTCCAGATACCGGGTGGTGGCCAATCCAGGAACAAAAAAAAAGTATATATTTTTTTATTTTTAAAAAATTTAAAAATTTAATTATCTATTTTTTAAGAAATATAATTAATAAAATTATTTGATATTACAGTAATGAAATTATTTGATGGTAGATTAATCTTTATTTTAATTTTAATATTATTAGATATATATAATATATTAAGATAATATAGAAATATTTTTGTTTTATATTTAATACTTTCATTTTTTTCTCACTAATCTGCATCTGTTTTTCCTCAATAATTTGCTTCTCAGGTATTATCTTTATAGAGAACTACAATAATAAAAGCCCCTTTCTTCTACTTCTATGGTAGGAACAACAGTAGTAAAAGCCCCTTTCTTTCACTTCTATGGTAGGAATAAGAAAAGTAATGCTTTATGGAGGTTGTAAGAAGTTCTATTCTTGTGATTGAAATAAGAAATTATTGATCGGTAAAAATTAACTCTATATCACAATTACATAAGTCACTATTTTATTTAACTTATATTTTGTGATAGCAGTTTCATCCACGGTTACTTTTCCAAGCCACATTAAATACAAACCAAAGCACCATCGGTCCAGTAATAGAATAATACATTGCGATGATAAAAACTTAGGTTGGGTTTGACTCTAGCTAGCGCATCAAACAAAAGCAAAAAAAAAAATGACTTGCACATTAAAGTGATGGTAGAACCGTTACATTACATTTTATGGATCAAAACTTGTGTATGTTAACTCCTTCAATTATCCTTTTCTGTATAATTTTTGCATTAAAAACTTTATCAAATTTTTGTTGAATCTAATCTCAATTCTTAAAATAATTTCTATACGATATTTTTCTTATGATATAATTAAATCCTTCTTTTGTATAGCTTATTTGATTATATATTGATAGTTTTCGAAGCCACATTGATTAGATCCAAAATGGTACCCTCATCTAATAAAAATTCAGTTTTGATTTTCAACTAGTGCATTAAAAGAGAGCAATGAAAAGATCCTTACATAGGCATTCGGGTGATAATGAATTTTTATTTAAATATTTTTCTTCTCGTATTTGAATTTTTGTGACATCATGTATTTTCGTGATTAAGATTAACACATTAAAGTGATGTATCTCAATCATTCTATTATTTAAAATTTTTTGCATTTAAAACTTTATTTAATTTTAATTTTATATAATCTTAATTTTTTTGGTAAACATAATCTTAATTTTTTAATTGATTATATAATGTTACTTTCGGAAGCCACGTTAATAATGCCCAAAGCACTGGTTGGTAGAATAGTAACCCGCCATAATGAAAAGTCAAGTTCTTTCTGTGGCCGGCGGATTAAAGGAGAGCGTTGAAAAGACTTGCACATTAAGATGAAGGTGGCGCTATCACATTTATCCTGTGGGATTAAAATGATTGCGGGGCTATCACATTTATCCTATAAACGAAAATTTAGATATTTGAACTCTCATAATTATATTTTTATTTAAAATTTTAGGTATTAAAGTTTAGCTAATTTTAATTGAATCGGATCTTAACATTTTCAAAGAATCTCTATAAAACATTTTTCTTTCTTATAAAATGGAAATCCTTTTCCTAAAACAGTGTTATTTGATTATAATGGTACCCGGACAAGATACATGCGTCTCTAACTTGTGCGTTAAAAGAGCGCAATGGAAAGATTTTCATATTAAAGTGATGGTAGATCTTCTCTTAATAATCCTTCTATTTATAATTTTTTGTATTAAAAATTTTATCTAATTTTAATTGAATTTAATCCCTATTTTTTTAAATATCTTTATAAAATATTTTTTTTCATATAAAAATGATTTTTTGTTATTTCTTTGATATAAGGTTATTTGGAAGCCACATTGACAAAGACGAAAGCGCCAACTGTCTAGCAGTGCAATAGCAGGTCCACCGTAATAAACCTATTCCAGGCTCCAAAGCACCATCTGCTAGTAGAATAGTACATTGCGAAGATAAAAACTTGGGTTGGGTTTGACTACCAGCTAGTTGCATCAAAGAAAAATGAAAAAAAAAAAAAAAAAAGACTTACTAATTAAAGTGATGGTGGAACCATTACATTTCATTTTATGGTTCAAAACTTTATATCTTAACGCTTTCAATTATCCTTGCATTAAAAACTTTATCAAATTTTTATCGAATCTACTCTCAATTTTTAAAACAATTTCTATACAATATTTTTCTTTTTCATATAATTAAATCTTTCTTTTGTCTAGCTTATTTGATTATATATTGATAGTTTACAAAGCCTCATAAGACCCAAAGTATCCTGTCTATTAAAAATTCAGTTTCAATTCCAGCTAGTGCATTAAAAGAGAGAAATGAAAAGATTAACACATAATGTATCTCAATTATTCTGTTATTTAATTTTTTTGCATTTAAAACTTTTTCAAATTTTAATCTTATATATAATATTAAATTTTTAGTTGATTATATAATGTTACTGTTGGAAGCCACATTAATAACGCCCAAGGCATTGGTGGTCCAGTGGTAAAATAATAACCCGCCATAAAAAAAGACTCAAGGTCTTTCTTTGGCGGTGGATGAAAGGGGAGCAATGAAAAGACTTGCACATTAAGAGGATGGTAGGGCCACCACATCTATCCTAGGGACTAAAATGATCGTGGGTCGATCACATTAATCTTATAAATAAAAATTTGTATATTTGAACTCTTTTAATTACCTTTTTATTTACAATTTTGGGTATTAAAAATTTTATCCAAATTAAATTGAATCGTATCTTAATATTTTTAAATAATCTCTATAAAATATTTTTGTTTTAAATAAAATGAAAATCCTTTTCCTCGAACAGTGCTATTTAATTATATACTTCAAATTTGGAAAGTCAAATCAACAGGTTGAAAGCAACACCGATCTGGTGGTAGAATAGTATCCGGACAAACTTGGGTGTCGGTGGATCCATTAGATTTCATCCCACGAATGAAATCTTGTGTATTTGTTCTTTCTTGATTATCAAATTATTTTTAATTTTTAATGATAAAAGTTGTTCGTTGTTTTAATTAAATTTTAATCTTAATTTTTTTAAATAATCACTGTAAAATATTTTTGTTTTCGTGTAAAATAATAAACTTTTTCTATTACACTGTTATAAGATTATATGTTTAGGTTTGGGAAGCTATATCTACAAAGATCAAAGCACCACTTTTCTAAACGTAGGAATAGTGCCTTGCCATGATGTGCAGTATTTTTTTCTTTCTTTCTTTTTTTTTTTTTGGGTGAAATTTGATAAAGATTTAAAAACAAAAAACGGCATCAATCGACCTACAACTAATTTAACCATGATACACCCTTTTTAATTCCCTAGAAGAGTGGACAGCACCCTTTTTAATTCCCAGCCGGTACATTAAAAGAGGGCAAAGACTCCTTTTTCAGTAGAAGACCATAATTGACATGCTCAGCCACACTAGGCGTTGGCACATAGTATGTATGTATGTGTGTATGTGGGTATACTTAATTTAATCTGCAGATACATTTTATTCATTCAATGTGCAAAACCCCCATAGCTCCCAGGCAATTTTAATCGACCCAACTAATAAAAGGACAGCCCGAAGATTTCTCAAGCCCCGTGGCGGAAGCCGATGGGAGGGGGAAGCCGGGAAGGGAATGCAGCGGGCAACTCCCACCCCAACCCCCATTTTTTTTTAAATAAAAGCTTGCATATGAAATTGTAAAAACTATAACTTGTTGGAGATGGATTGTGACTCCATAAATACTGACTTCTTGATGACTTGAACGGTGATCATCGATGGGATATGAGATCTGCAAAAACTGTCGGAGAGTGCTCCAACAGAGAATGAATTCCGACACTTAAATCAGAAAGAGCAGTTTTCGAAATGTAAAGAAACAGATTGAGAACTTTAGAGAGAGAGAGATGCCGTATGACTAATGTGTCCAATGTGTAAGGGCGAGAGAGCGTACCTGATTTAGAAAACTTAAAGGTTTCTTATACCTGATAGATCTGTATGCTTTCAGGGTATTACAATCATACTTTCCTTGTAGAGATGATTCGGAAATCTCAGGAGTCAAATATTCCGAATCGTTCGTAATCTTTATCGTATATGAAGTTTTGTTACTCGAGGGAATTCTTTCCTTATTTGAAGGATCTTGGAGATACTGCTTTCAGTGGAGAATTAGAGTCGTTGAGGTGTTTTGACTTTCCGTAAAATCAATACGGCCGTTGGCCTCCGGATGGTCATTTAACCAATGCGGAGCCTTCGGGGTTGTTCATCCGGTGAATCAGGGGCTAAGTATCCGATCAGGGAGGTAAATCTCACTTAGCAAATCTCATTTGATACACATGGCAACTAAAACCCTATCATTCGGGAGATGGGGTGACTAAGACCCTTCTATAGGTCAGTTGAATAGCCATAGAGAGCAGTCGTTCGATAATACTGAACTGTGCTCACCCATCGGTCAATAGCTGTCTTTTGTGGGCATCATGTGTATTTCAAATGCTGACCCTTCAAAATGGGCATTCGGCCATATCTCATCATTTGCCTCCGACTCATGGCGTTTTTCCTTGGGAAAGGCGACAAGAGGTATGGTCATCGAAAAAGACATAAGCCTTTGTTTACCCCCTGTGTTTGACGTTTTGTGATTGCCTTGATGTCACGCCCCGACCCACACCCGAGCCGGGCACGTGACCAGCCCGCCGCGGCACCTCGATGCACGGGCACCATGTCCCACACATCGAAGCACCGTAAGGCTGTCGATATTCACAAAATCCAGGTTTCCAAATCATAGAGATCCCCAAGAAATAAAAATAATACATGTATGCCTCAATACAAATTAAAACAAGTGAGAGTTAAACTTATACAGACTAGAAAAATTTTAAATACAGTCATCCCAATTTAAACAAATATAATGGTCATTCTAACTTCCTCAAATGATACAATAACCTCAATATATATATAGCGGAAGAGCGGGTAGTCATACCCCGGCCCAGTAGTCTCCAAAGAATGTCCAATACAATAATGCGCACAAATCTCTCAGTCTGAGTCTACACCTGTAGGAGGGGAATGTGAGGGGTGAGTACCGTAGAGAGGGGGGGTTGGTACTCAGCAAGTCGGGGGGATGACATGCTACAATTAATTTTTGGGTGAATTAGGAGTGTCAAAATTATGTCCCAATAAATCCATGGTATGCAAAAATATTATGACATCTCAATAAATCATTCACGGCATACGTATCAAATCAAATATGCATCCATTATGCATGTCCATCATATCATGTAGAGCCGGCCGAAAATATCCCGGCAAAGGCCAACCATGGCCAAGGACGGGCAACGTTGGGGGTTTTCACAGTGCAAGTAATAAAAAGAGGCTCTTCACCCCAACGTTGGCCACAGACTACTCCAACTAGCCTGTATATATATATCGCATACGTATCAAGGATCAAGCGTGTATGGAAACCCGCCGGTGCTAGACCTACCAAGGTCCTCCCCGAAGTGGTTCAACCGACGACTGTCCGTACAATATGTATGACAATCTGGCGGATACCCCCTGCAGAGGCGTATCCGGGCACAACAGGTGCCTCTACCAAATGTCCTTCGTAGCTACGGAATGCCATAGGAAGCATATCATCATCATCACAGTATCCACAGGGGCATCCAGCCCAAATCACATATCTCAAGCCAAATCTCAAGCCATAACATGTCAAAATCATGTGCCAATATGCAATGGAAGCATAAAATTTTGTTGATATATCAAAGTGTGGCACAATCATCAAGTGTCAAAATTATGGATGCATATCGATATAAACAAGTTGGGACACTCCATATATCACAAAACATTTTCATAAATCCAAGAAAATAGGTCAATCATACCATTTTAAATCATGCATTTGAAAGCTTTTTAAAACACGGTATCAATTAAAAGTAGATGTCAAGTCCCATTCACAGTTAGAGGAGGATAATACACTCCCCAATATCTCCACAAAGTGTAAATCAAGTGCTCCCTCCGTTCAACTCAAATAACTCTTAAGGAGACAAACAGTCTGCAGATTTTTTTTAACCTGCGCAGTCATGGAAAACAGACTATAACTTTGGCTATACTAGTCCAAATCAGATGATTCTTATCTCATTTTAAAGATAAGAGATAGCACTATAACTTTCATTTTGCACACTTCCTCAGATTCAAATCACAGAATTCCCGGTAAGCCTAATTTTGTTACTGTCATATTTAAGTTTTGGATTCTGTCCAGTTTTTGTGCAGAAGCCATAACTTTCGTTCTACTCACCAAAGTCTAATGAAATTTTAACATGTTATAGATAAGATGTATATCTACAACTTTAGTGTTTTGAGTTTTATCCAAATATGCCTGGAAGGGTTTCAACAAAATTCATGAACAAGACTGATACGTTTTAGTGAAACATAAAGTTTCTGTCAACACAGTTTTAAGGAAAATTGTATAACTTTCAATTTCCTCGTGCGAAATGGCTGAAATTTTTATATGTTATAAGAAAGAAGTATATCTATAACTTTCATGTTTTGTGTTTCTTCAAACTAAGACTGGAGAGGGGTCGTTTTTACTCACTACTGTCAAGGTTCGAAACTGGACACTTCTATGTCGAGTTCCAGGAAAAGTGCCATAACTTTTGGCACAGGCATCTGATTTTGGTGATTCTTATCTCGTTGGAAAGATAAGACTTTGATCTACAATTCATATAACTAACACATTTTCAAATTCTGGCTCTAAGATGTCTTAAAACAGAGATATATTCACGGACAGAAATAAAATTTAAAGTGAGACAGGATAAAATTTCTTACCTCACTTTCTTGGTCTTCCTCTCTTGCTTCTCTCCTTGTTCTCACGAATTTGGAAGAATGAACATGCATTCTAAGGCCTTCTTCTTTTATTATTGTGTTAATAACTCACCACCCTAGGATCAAATCTCTAATTAATCTAAACCATAGGATCATTTTGACTATTGCATGTGTTCTCATTGGTTTTCATGTGCATGTGTTCTTATTGGCCCACCTTGCCTTTCTCATCTCCATTTGGCCAACACTTGTCCTCCTCACTATAACACTTGTTCAATACAAGAATACATTTGTCACATTTCCTTTAAGTTTTGTTAATTGCTAACAAGTCCTTTGACTTATAAAAATTCTAATTTGACCCCTAAAATTTTCATAATTACACACTAGGCCCAAAATCTTATATTAGACCTAATTAAATTTATTTAATGTGAAATTAAGGTTTTGAATCTCTTTGAGTCAAAATTGATCCGATTTGTATTTTACCATCAAATATCTAAGGTTGATTTACTAGAAAAATTTTCTTAGTGAAAATTCATGAACATAGTAGTAGAAATATCATATATATATATATGAAATGGAATTCGCTATAGAATATACCGAGAGTCGGTGTTACACTTGATTCCTTTGCTAGAGTTTTTCCATATTCGCTTTGACTTGGAGCTTTTGAAGGCCCTTTTTTCCCTGATGCGGTGCAGTACCCAAAACTCTACCCACAAATGGTATAAACTACGGACCCGTCGGGAGTCTTATTGGAAATTCTTTTACAGTGAGTCTCTAGAGAAGTACTGGATGCAGAAATTCTTTTATGTGAGATTTCTGAATAACAATCTTCTTCCGGTGCTTCCAGGTGCTGATCAAGTACCTTTGTTGAATATGAAAGTCCCGAACCTCCTTCGCCATTCTCGTTTTTTATGGTTCGTTGGGCGTTATTGTGAGTCTACTCAGCAGAGCATTTGGGTAGATTTATTAGTAGATGACCAAATGTTGTTATTGTCCATTCTACTGATAGACGAGATGAGGCAGATTACTAGACCTCTCTTATTGGAATAGAAGAAGAAGAAGTTGGTTGATTTTCAGTTATCTTTGAATGCTTCCCTTTTAGAGGATATTTTTACTGATCGAGAGGCGCGACCAAACGCAAAGAGAAAGACAGTAGATATTTTTCTCAAGACTCTCTTGAAGAGGCCAAGGATTCGATCGTTTGGCCTGCCTGCTAGCGAAGGCAACGAAAACTGAAGAACTTGAGTCTCCTCAAGAGCATGTTGAACCAATGGAAAGCCAGTCAACTGCTTTGATGACGATCATTGGTACACCAACCAGAGGCAGTGAGGGGAATACTTTGGACGAGGAAGTCCCTAAGGTAACAGAGGGTGCTCTGGCTCCGAATCCACGGTTGTAGGGAGAAACTTCGATGTGGCCAAACGTTTCTACTCCTATTTTGGGGGAGGCATCCAAACGATTTCCCCAAGTATCCCAATGTTCCCTGCACGGTGAGGGAGTTGAGGCTGGCCTTCCACCTCCTATTTTGGTTGAGTCATTTAATGAATAGGAGGATGATTTAGAAGAAGGGTTGGTAGCAGTCTGTGTGGGGGACCGTCAATATAAGTTTATCGATCCGAGAGAGGCGTTATAATTGGCCGAACAGTTCAAGTTCCCCCCTGAACTCGCACTCCACACAATATCTTCGGATCATGTTGACAATGCTCTTTACTCTCTCTGTCTATCGGTAAGTGCTCTTTCGTTCAAGCTCTGTTCACATTCACTATTACATAATTCTGACTGTCAAGAGTACTTCTTCCCAAACTGCGGCCTTGACTGAATTCCAAAGGCAACAGAGGAAAAAGTTCAAGGGGAGACTTATCCGTTTGAGCAACCAGGTGGTGGCGCTAAAAGACACTCTGGAGAATAAGGAAAAAGACACTGAAGGGGAAAAGGGTAAGCAGATTAAACATTTTCAGATGGATTTGACCCTGTCCCAAGAACGTTGTGAGAAGTTGGAAGCTGAGGTGCGCGTTCGTGAAGCGAAATTAGCGGCCACTGAGACATTAGCTCATCTCCAGGAGGAATCCCTTCAGATTGCCGAGCGAGAGATGGCTGACCTCACGGTGTCTGTTGCCAAAGATGCTGCTAACTTCCAACTTTTGCAACGTAGATTACTCGAGTGCTTGAAGTGTGTCGAGGAGATTCTTTGACAGGTCAGCAGATATGAGGCTTTACCTTCTCTTGAGGGGTCAATCGAGAGAGTGATAACAGACCGGGACCCCACCTAAGTGGCATCTGTTGTTCTTTCTGACCGCATGTAATCTTATATTGTTCTGATAATGAAAAATTTTTCTTACTTGTGAGTATCTGCCCAGGAGTGTCATTCGATCCATTAGTCTAATGTTCCGTCAAAATATAATAACCTTTCACAAAGGAGATATTTAGGGTACCATGTCTCATTCAGAAAGTCAGGTTCCTTCTCTGATAGGGATTTGGGCGACATAGATTTGACGCTTGAACAAATAACATTAAGAATATGTCCGCTCATTTGGGGAGTTCTATCCCATATTCGTTTGATAAGTCCAGGGCGACTTAGACCCAACGTTCAATAGAGAATAGTTGATATTATGGTCATATCCACCCATTCGGGGAGTTTCATCCCATTTTGATAACACGATCATTTGGTAGGATCAGGACGTCTTAGACCCAACGTACGATAGGAAATAATTGATATTAAGGTCGTGTCCACCTGTTCGGGGAGTTTCATCTCATTTTAATGACACGTTCATTCGGTAGAATCATGGCGATTTAGGCTCGTCGTATGATAGGAGACAATTGATATTAGAGCCGTCTCCACTCGTTCGGGGAGTTCCATCTCATTTTGATGATACATTCATTCGGTAGGATCAGGGTAACTTAGACTCGACGTACGATAAGAGACAATTGATATTAGGGCTGTATCCATCCGTTCATGGAGTTATATCCTATTTTGATGACACGTTCATCAGGGCAACTGAGACCCAACGTACGATAAAAGACAATTGATATTAGAGTCGTGTTCACCCGTTCGAGGAGTTCCATCCCATTTTGATGACACGTTCATTCGGTAGGATCAGAGCGAATTAGGCCCGACGTACAATAGGAGACAATTGATATTAGGGCTATATCCACCCGTTCGGAGAGTTCCATCTCATTTTGATGATACGTTCGCTCAATAGGATCAGAGTGATTTAAGCTTGACGTACGATAGGAGACAATTGATATTAGGGCTGTGTCCACCCGTTCGGGGGGTTCCATCTTATTTTGATGACACGTTCGTTCGGTAAGATCATGACGATTTAGACTCGACATACGATAAAAAACTTTAGATAGGATGACGATTTTTCTGTAAATCACTGAGGATCATGTGTCATGAGCCGTTATAAGAATGATCACCAAACGATGAGGAGGTGCAGGACCCTTTCTCAGGGAAGGAGCGTACGAAAATCCAGATCATATGTTGGACAAACACTAGGGGGAACATAAGGTTCATGCTAGATGTTTTTCCTATGGATCTGAAGGATAAACCCTTCTGGTTCGTCATGCGGCGGGCTTGGGTCCAGTCGATTAGACGGTTCATTCTCCCATGGTGGATTATGTTGGTCTGGGAAAGGTAAATTCCTCCTTTCCGTACTAATGAATCTCTGCAGTCTGCCACTGTGAACCAAAAAATTCAACTCGTTTTTGAACCTTTTGCACTCGTCGGTCATATGACCGTAATTCCGATTGAAGTGGCAGTACTTGGATTTATCCTACTTGGGATCCTCCTCTGCAGAACGAGGGGGCCATCTAACATAGGATTTGTTTTTGATTTGATATAAGACTCGGCTCGGAGTCTCATTCAGTGGCGTGTAGACATTGAACCTTTACAGGGGTGGAGGCCCTGGTCTGCTCCTCTTTGGGAAAGGTTGGGGAGGTGATCGATTGCGTTCTTTTCTGTTCGAGTGGACCTTTCGTCAATCGAACACCTCTGCTTCTTCTGTTGCAATGTACTTCTCGGCTCGAGAGTAAAACTCTTGAATGGTTGAAGGAGGGTTTTCCGTAATGGAGGTCTTCATGCCAGAGGAGCGTAGGCCCATTAGGAGAGTAGCTAATACGATAGAATGGTCCAAAACTGGCACCTTTAACATCTCTGCTTTAAATTTTTTCAGGAAATCTCTCAAGGGTTCATCTTCCCGTTGCCGTAATGATAGCAAGGAGGAAGACTTTTGCTTAACTCCTCGACTGATTATAAAATGAATCTCAAACTATTGTCGAAACTAGGTGAAACTCTTGATACTGAATGACATGAGAGAGTTGAATAACGCCAGGGCATTGCCTTTGAGCGTAGTGGGGAAGTGCTTGCACATAGTCGCATCAAATAGATCCCTGGAGACCATGACCATCATGAAGTGGGTAGCATGATCACGAGGATCGGTTGTTCCATCATACCTCTCCATAGGAGGTAGAATGACGTCTCTTGACATTGGTTCTTGGGAGATCTTCGGGTCGAAAGACGATACTGCTGAAGAGTGGGGGGGATTGTTGTCCTTTACTGCACCTGCTTTTCTAAGTTTGGCGGCTACAAGTTGCTTGATTTGATTTCTCAGATCTTCTGGGTTGTGACAAGAGGTTACAGACGATTTATAGTTCATGGGAGGTGCTTGTCGCGGGGGACATTCATGTCCAGAGTCCATTGTGGATTATTGGTCATTTGGCCCAAGGGCTCGACTAATTCATTCCAGTTGTTTGCTCATATTTTGGAGTTTTGATTCTAGTCTTTCCATCTGGGGATGACTAACTAGTTCTGGTGCAGGGGCCATGATTGGCTGTTCTTGAATCACAGGCTGTAGGACCTGCGACGGATGAGATAGTCGAGGAGAAACTATACGATCATGAATTGAGTGATCGGGCGCCATAGGAAAAGTGACTTCAGAGGGTGTTGCGGTGCGCCTGTCTATAGTGGGGGCGGCTTTTGAAGTTGTCTTATTTTTTCTCTTTGGAGGCATAATTGCGTAATCGATTGGTTGGTCTTACAAACATGGTTGCTTTAGTCTGCTTCCCACAGACAACGCCAATTTGTTGGAGGTGGATTATGACTCTACAAATACCGACTCCTTAATGACTCGAATGGTGACCACCGACGGGATGTAAGACTTGCAAAAACCGTCGGAGGGTGTTCCGGTAGAGGAGGCTCAAACGCTTGAGTCAGAAAGAGTGGTTTTCAAAGTGTAAAGAAACAGACTGAGTGCTTTAGAGATGGAGAGGTTCCCTGTTACTAGTGTGCCCAATATGTAAGGTCGAGAGAGCGTACATGATTTAGAATGTTTGAGGGTTTTTTATACCTGATAGAGTCGTATACTTTCGGGGTGTTACAACCCTACTTTCTTTGTGGAGATAATCCGAAAATCTCGAAGTCGAATATTCTGAATCGTTCGTGATCTTTATCGTATAGGAAGTTTCATTACTCGGGAGGATCATTTTCTTATTTAAAGGATTCTGGAGATACTATTCTTCAGTGGGAAATCAAAACCGTTGAGGTACTTTGACTTTTCCGTAGAATCAATATAGCCGTTGGCTTCTGGATGGTCATTTAGCTAATGCAGAGCCTTCGGGTTTGTTCGCTTGGTGAACCAGTGGCTAAGTATCCGATCGGGGAGATAAATCTCACTTGACAAATTTTGTTCGATAGGCGGGGCAACTAAAACCCTATCGTTCAGAAGATGAGAGGACTAAAACCATTTGGTAGGTCAGTTGAATAGTCATACAGAATAATCGATTGATAATATTGGGTTGTGCTCGTCCATCGATCAGTAGTTGTCCTTTATGGATCTTTCAAGCGCTGACCCTTCAAAACGGGTATTAAGTCAAATCTCATCATAACCTATATTTTAAAAATTATAATTTTCTTTCTGAGAAGCTTTTAAAAAATAAATTTTATATTATTGACATGCAAAGTTTTTCACAATTAAAAAACAATCCAAAATGCCATAAGCCTTTTTGACCCACTATGGACCGAATTTTTTTTTTTTTTTTTCATGACATTGTATTTCTCTCTCCTTTCTCTACTGCCCATGGGTCCCACACATCTAATTCCAGCCCAGCCTCTCTCACTTACCAATCTTATTTCTCCCAAACGATTATAGGGGCAATCCAACATGTCATAAGCCTTTTATTTTTACCCACAATACACCAATTCTCTTTTGGTTTTTATGGCCTTGCAGTTTTGTTCTTGAATTGTCACACAACTTTTGGAGTATTTTTTTTTCCCTACCCTCTCATTCCCCACGTCCCTCGTACCAATTAAAGGAGTAATTGTCCAAGATTGATTTAGATGTAAAAAAAACATTCACATATAAAACTATTGGAAAAGAAAAAAAAAAGATAAAGTAATAAATAAATTAATCAAAGGAAACAGCTTGTTAACTAAGGGTCATATATGAAACATGATACCTTTTATGTGAACAATGATAACATGGAGGGATAGACAGAGAAAGAACAGAGAAGATGATATTTCGGTTAATTAAAAGATGTGAACAATATTAGACTTTTGAAAAAACCGTAAATAATCATCCTATAGTCTGCAAAATTTGACAAATTACTAGTGTCATTTCAAATCTAATAAAACTCATCACGTTGTTCATTTTGTTGACAAGTTGTCTCCTACGTTTCAAATATTAGAATTTGTGCTATTTTGTGACAATTTAAAGGTATGCACCCAAAAGATGTTCTTTTTGACATTTTCATGTATGGATATTATGTATTTATTTTAATTGAGCGAGATAACATATTATTATATTGTTATATTACATACTTATGCGTGTATAAATTTTATTGGTACAATATATGTGATTTAATTATGTGAATGAGTTATTGAATATATATTAAATATAAATCATGATTATATTGTTTAGCTAACTGGATTAGCTGCGTTGTAGCACCGAGAAACAATAAAAAAAGAAGGAAAAAAAAAATCAACTCTCCCCACTTAATCTCTCTCCTCCCCCCTCCTACTCACCTGAGACCCAAACCCCCCATTCTCTCATTCATCTCTCACCCTCCCTCATTCGCTCTCATCTCTCGATTCCCTCTGACTCTCACAGCTCTCTCCCTCTCTCGATTCTCTCTCGCTATCTCTCTCTCTCTCTCTCTTTCCCGCTCTCTCCTGAACTCACAGCACTCTCTCTTCCCCAAAAAGCATGACAGTTAGGGTTTTGTTCTTCGTGTAGCGACTTTTTTTTTCAATGAGAACTTGCTCCTTCGAGAAATTAATTAGATCGATCCAGATATATTGTCTTTGTTATTCTCTTCAACGAAACCCTAATTTTTTTTTTGCCATTTTTCTTGATGAATGAATCTTTAATATGTTTACTTAGGGTGATTCAATTGTTCTTCCTAACACTAGAAATTGCATTCATTCAATTGTTTTGTAGGTTCAATCCATTTATATTTCGTCTTTATAGTTGCCCCAAATTGATTGACTAGGGCGATTTATTTTCAAGGTTTTAAACTTAGTTTCTAATATGATTTAGAGATTGAAATGTGTAATCTTTGGTGGACTCTTATTTAGTATGCAAATATAGTTGTTTGGACACCTTAATAATTGATTGAAAATAGTGAAAAATATAGAGTAATAATATGAACTTATATGGATGGTGGAATGTTAGATTAAGCATGAAACCCTTGATTTTTTTGCATAATGGACAGTTTGTGCATACTATAATCTTTCTATCATAACTTCTTCTGCATATGGACAATTTAAATAACGTTTTCTTCTTATGAAACTAGATTTCCATATCTTGAAAATGACATAAGATTCAAAATATTTTGATAAGAATTGAATTTTTAATGATTTTTTTTTTTTAAAAATGCATTGTGCCAAAAAAAAACTCTGTTCTGCCCCTATTTTGGCCGAATGTTATGCTTTAATTTTGAGATGCCTTCTAAGCTGAATTAGGCTAAACTCTGATATAAAAGTTGTAGATCTATATCTTATCTTTAATTTGAAAATTGAATCACTTAAATCTGATATGTGTAGTGAAAGTTATAATAATTTTTCAGTGACTTTGCAAATGTGAGTTATGAATTTTAAACTATAATTTTCATGGAATTAGATAGTTTTATACGATTTGAATGAGTTTAGGATATAAACATAAAAGTTATCGTTTTATGTCTAGTTTTTAAATGAAAATTGGAATTTCAACGATTCGAGAAGTATAGATCAAGATATGGTTATTTTTCTATATTATGTTATGCCGAAAATTTATTGAAAAGTTAGAATTGTGACATATAGAGAAAAATCAATTTGCTCTAGTGTTGGTATATGATTTAATGATTAATTTGTAACCAATGTCTTAGGTTAAGGCATCCAGAATCAAACGAAGGGTTGGATTTTGTTTGATTTGAAATTTGGGAGTGGTTACCCTCCCAAAAGATGAGTGAACGGACCGTTATACTTTTAAATGAGAAAATAGATTTAAAATTATTTTACAAATGATTTAAAGTGATTTCATATTATTTTGCACAAGTGTTTGTGATGGTAAAATGGAAATTTGCAATATGAATACATCATAATCATATGTATTTATGAATGAATTTGTATCATATTTTTATTTGAAATTGTGTTTATGGATATGGTGATATGATTTAATAATCTATTTATTGGAATTATGACACATTGAATGATATTGGGATATTGTAAAATAATGATGCATGTAATGTAAATGGTTATAGTTATTCTCTACAGAGCGACCTAACAGGGTAACGTGGTTAGGGTTTATTAGCAAATGAGGTAAACATGGCCTCTTGCACCCGCATCATACTATCCGGTTGCACCTCAGTGAGGTACAAGTTAATGCCAAGGTAGGGGAAAGTAGTGCTATACAATGAATAAATTGAAAATCCCTTGGTGGACTTCCACCCGGGTTTGGTCAAACCTTAAGCGAAAGTGATTTCTTTAGAGAGATCTCATAATATTTGAAAAACATGAAATGATGAATGCTTTTTTGTTTAATTATTATGATTGTTTGTAAATATTTTACAATTGATGAATTGTTGAAATATATGACTTTGACATTTCTATACTCACTTCTCATTTACTGTCACAATCATATCATTACACTCTATTTATTGAGTATTTTTATACTCACCATTCTTCTTTCATTTTTCAGAGGAAGTTTAGTTCGAAGATCTAGCTAACCTGAGTGCCAGAGTTTGCCAAGTCATAGTTTTTTGTGGAATTTCCTACTACCGATACTAGTTTATGCTGTGGTTGAGCTTTTGAAAAGACTAATTGAGCCCATATATATATATTGAAATTGTGTTTGAACTCCATTTTATCAACTCTTTTGGAATTTTAATTTTAAATTTATACTCGAATATTTTATATTTTCTTTTACTAGACTTTATATTAAATTATGGAGATTTTATTGAAAATGTTTTATTGATCGGGTTGACCTTATACATGTATTAGATTTATAAGGGTCAAGTTGACCTTATGCATATCGTTTGAGATAGAGATGGACCGAGTTAGTCCTTTGAATTTTATTGTGTTAATTGAAACAAGATGAATATTGGTTAATGTCTTGCACTATTTTCGTATACAGGTAGAGTTTATCCGTATATCAAGATAACACGATGATTGTTACGTTGTTTCATGCGCTAACGGTTAAATTGACAAAAGAAGATGTGTCCTCTCCTATGTCTCTACAAATCTCTCTCTCTCTCCATTTTGCTTTCTACAAAACCCCTTACCATCTCAAAAAGATTTACTCGCTCGGGCCTTCTCTCTCCATGATTCACTTAGCTTGTGTTTGGAATCATGAACTTTGTCACAAATTTCAAGTTTTGTTGCTTTAAAGAAATATTTGGAGTTCATTTTTAGGTATCAATAGATATCAAATCAGTCAAAAAAAATATATATATACATATAAAGTTTTGAATAAATTTCACAAAAGTTTGTGGATCCATCCAAAATTATTTTAAAATTACCATATTATCATAGAAGCAATACTTTTATTTTTTAAAAGGAATGCAATGTCTTTCCCTTTCCCTATAATTTGGTATATGAATCTCCCATTTTTCACTTACACCCCATAATTACCCGAATAAGATAGAGTTTTTTCTTTTGGAACAAACAAAAAGAATAGGGGTAGAGGAGTGGACACCACTACTCTGTACATTTTCATATTCCTTTTTCATACAATTTTTATCCCCAAAGGCCCCAAAATTCATGAAAATTTGATCATCAACCTCCCTCAACCATTGATTATTAGGAATATGTTGCAATAAATAGAACGTGAAATTGGAATGAATGCAAAACTTTTAAACAAAGAGTAAACTGTAATTTAATAAATAGAAATATTTATAAATGAGTTACATATTTTATTTTTGAGATCTGAGTATAAAATTTTATTGATAAATAAATTTCATAATTTAATTTATGTAAAATAATTGAACTCCTTTTATTTGGTTCCAAGGATGGCTTCAATCACTCTCTATGTTATTCCTTTCTCTCTCTTCTTTTTTATTTCAAAAAAAACAAAAGAAAACGCACACCGTTTCTCTCTCTCTAGATAAGCAAAGAAAAACCTTTAAAAAAAAAAATTACTAGGACCTTGTTTTACTTCTCTACTCGGTGTGTGCATATTGAAAGTTGTTTAATGCCTTCAAATGACCCTGTTTCGATTTTTCTGATCCTATTAATTTTTTCTTTTTCTCTTTTTCTTTTTTTCTTATTTAAGAAAAAGAAAATTGATAAAAGCTTGCCTTCCAATTTTCCTTATTACTCCAAAAATAAATTATAGTTAAGAATTATGATTTAGGAATTATTTATTATAATTCATAACTTGATTGTTGATGTCAACTAATATTGAAAATGATTGTTGATGTAAACTAATATTAAAAATGGCCGTATTCATTCCGCCGTGGCATAGCAATAGAATTCTGCTTCTCTCTCTCTCTCTCTCTCTCTCTCTCTCTCTCTCTCTCTCTCTCTCTCCCTTGGTGTGTCGTGAAACAAACAAAAATAAATTACCTATTTTACGAAAAATGAATCTAAGATAAACAGAGTCGAATCCACAGAAAACGATGGATTTATTTCTTTTAAAGAAAATAAAATAAAAATAAAAGTTGGGGGTTTTAAATGAATTAAAATAGCCTAACTAAATGAAAATAAACAAAGAATTAAAATCGAAAAGTAAAATGACAAAATAAAATCAGACAAAATTTAATGAATAAAAATCAAGATAAATTAACATAGTTGAAGGGTTCGTTTCCACTTTGATTCAATCGATTGATCCTTGATTCAGAAATAATTCAACAATACATAAATAAATTGGTTATAGTCATTAAGTACCACAAAATGACCAATCTCTTCTTACTTTTTCGGTAATTAAGGTACCACCATTAATTACTTTCCTAATCGAAAGACAACTCAAGAGACCCTCATTGGATTTAGTGTTCCGACCGCTTTAAGATTTAGAGAGACCTAATTCTAATCAGTAAATTCCTATATGGATTTATTTAAATTAGATTATTCAATTCCATGACATGAATGTCATTTACCCCGTTATTAAAAACAAACAAACCTTGTCATTTTTAATTGGTTATAGATTATTTTAGATCTATTAAATATTGACCATCTATTTAATAAATCTTAAAAAATTATGATCTATGAAGTACGAGAATTAAATAAATACCTAAGATTAATGAATGAATAAACATATTTAAATCCCATAATATCATAAATCAAAATTTTAACTAACTTGAAAATAAAATTAAAATAAAAATATTAATAAAAAAAACACTCACAAATGGGCATTTTATTGATGGGAAATACACTATTGGAAAATAAATAGGCAGCCATGTTCTTGTTTTTCCTCCCAGGAGCTGCAGCGAAAAGAATATCTCCTTAAACTAATAAATGGCCCAAAAATACAAAACCTAAAAATAACCTAATTGCTGGACGTGGGGACTGCCCCCTTTGGGGCGGCTCTCCCCGCTACCTTCGTCTCTCTTTCTTTTAGATTTCATAACCTCTATATATAGGAATAATTATTCTAATTTAATAAAAAAAAAATTTCTTAAATTTTTAAATAATTACTAAATAATAAATTATAAGAATTTAAAATTTTTAAAATTCTTATTATCAAATATTTAAGAATATCTAAATATTTATAAATTTTTTATACTTTCAAATTTATCTTGTTTTTCTTCTTTTTTTTTTTAATGTCTCCTTCATCATTCCTAAAATATAAAACACCATAAAATACAAAATTAATATAATATTTATTTAAAAATAAAATAAAATCAATTATAAATATTATAATAATTTATTTCTTATCACCTCACCCCGACTCGATTGAATAAATAAAAATAATAAGCCATCACTGTGAAGAAGACAAATCTTACCTAACAGATTAAAGAAATGAAAGTTCTGAGTCAAATCATCTCGGTTTCCTTTCTCTCTGGTTTCCATTTCTCTGATCTCTCTCTCTCTCCCCACACCCTTACTTTCTCAAATTGCTCTGCGCTGCTCTGCTCCGCTCTCTCTCGCTCTCTCTCTCTCTGTTCAGAGTTTTCCTTTCTTTCAAGTTTCTGCAACCAAGCATGTCTTTCATTCCGGAGGCTGCATTGTCTGCTCCGATTCGGAGGTTGCTTGAAAAATTGACCTCCTCTACCTTGCTCAACTGCGCAAGATCTCAAGAGCAACTCCATCAGAACCTCCAGCAATGGGTGAATATGTTCACAGTCATCCATGCTGTACTTAGCGATGCGGAGAATAAGCACCAGCACCAGAAAGATTCGGATGAGGGAGGATGGCTAAACAGGCTCAGAGATTTAACCTATGATGTTGAGGACATTCTGGACAAGTTTTCTCCTACCGGTTCATCCACAACGATGGACTCTGACACAGTAAAGGAGATCACCGGCAGATTACAAGAAATTAAAGATCAAATTTCTTACTTGGGTTTGAAACCTCTCAATAAAGGGCGAGGGAGGTCCTACAGGATAAGAGAAGAAGAAGAGACTTCTTTCCTGGAGTCTTTTGTTAGTATCAGAGATCCTGACAAAGAGGCTCTACTTCAATTGTTGCCGCGGAGTCCTGAATCCACCCCTGTAAGTACTCTGCATCGTTCTTCTAATATTGGTGGTGTGGGGGGCCCCAACTATAGATCTGGTGCCTTTTCTTGCCTCAACGCACAACTAGTTGCTCCGGCTGAGAAGAAACTCCTTGTGATTCCCATCATTGGCATGGGTGGCATCGGAAAAACAACACTTGCTAGACTTGTCTACAATGATGACCAAGTGAAGAATCTTCTTCGAGTTTGGGTCAGTGTCTCTGGAAGATTCGATGTTAAGGAGTTAACGAAGACAATTCTGCAGAAAGTCAGTGGAGAAGCTTGTGATCATCTCAAGGATCTGGATTCCCTTCAGCAAAAACTGAAGGAGAAAGTAGTTAAGATGTTTCTGATGGTTTTAGATGATGTTTGGAGTCTAGACAAGAAGGAATGGGACAACCTGTGTAGACCCCTTAAAGCAGCGGCATCCCCTGGAGGCACAATCATAGTCACAACCCGTCACCAGGGTGTTGCTTCATCAATGTCAATAGCTGGTTCTACTCTTTACCCCTACCATTTGGACAGGTTGTCAGATGACGATTGCAAATCTTTACTAATGCAGCATGCTTTGGGAGCAAATGATTTCAAATCACGCCCGGAGTTGCAACTTATTGGGCAGCAACTTGCAATAAAGTGCAAAGGCTCTCCTATAGCTGCAAAAACTGTTGGATGTCTCCTCCAAGATAAATTGAAGCCTGATGAATGGGAAGACGTACTAAAGAGCAATATATGGGACCTCCCAGAGAAGGAAAGTGAAATTCTTCCAGCTTTAAGGCTAAGCTACCATCACCTGCCTTCTTCTCTAAAGCAGTGCTTTGCATACTTTTCAATATTCCCAAAGGATTACGAGTTCAAGATGGATGAACTGATCCTACTCTGGATGGCAGAAGGCTTCCTAGAGCCGAAGAATGGTAGAAAGAAAATGGAAGATTTGGGTCGGCAATACTTTCACGACTTGGTATCAAGATCACTTTTGCAACAGTCCAGCAATGACGAGTCTAGGTATGTGATGCATGATCTCACACATAACTTGGCTCAATTTGTTGCAGGAGAGATTTGTTTTAGGCTGGAGGATGGGGTGCAGAGCAGTAATACTTGTAAAGTCTATGACAAGGTTCGTCACTCTTCATATGCTCGTGAACGATGGGAGGTTGATAAAAAATTTGATCCTTTTATGGGGAAGAGGTGTCAAAGAACACTCTTGGCACTGCCTATTTCTTCACCTACTTGCTCTAGTTGCATGGCTAAAAATTTGATTAGTAAGTTGTTGCCAGAGTTTAGATACTTAAGGGTGCTTGGATTGAGTGGCTATAAGATAAGTGAGTTGCCAGATTCAATTGGTGAGCTAAAGCAACTGCGACACCTTAATTTGTCTTCCACAGCCATCATATGTTTACCTGAGTCGGTTAGTGGCCTCCACAACTTGCAAAGTTTGGTATTAGATGACTGTTATGAACTTTTGAGATTGCCAATAGGTATGAAAGGTCTGACCAACTTGCGACATCTTAGTATGAATGATACAAAAAATTTGGTGGAGATGCCATTGGGATTGGGTAGTCTAAAAGGCCTGCAGAAGTTATCAAAATTTATCGTGGGCAAAGGCAATGGATTAGGCATACAAGAGTTGGAACACCTCTCGGATCTTCATGGTGGTATTTTAATTTCAGGATTGGAGAATGCAGTTGATGTTGAAGAGGCAATGAAGGCCAAGTTAAAGGAGAAGCAACATCTTCAAGAGTTGGAATTGGAATGGGGTTGGTATGTTGATGATAAGTACACTGCAAAGGACCAAGTGCCTCTGATTGAGTCTCTACAACCCCATACTAACATAGAAGCTCTCAGCATTTCACGGTATTCAGGATCAGAATTCCCAAGATGGATGGTAGATCCCTCATTCTCTAAGATTGTTAGTATCAAACTCCACAATTGCAAGAGATGTGAATTTTTACCATCACTTGGAAAATTGCGATCACTAAAGAACTTGTGGATAATGGGGCTGAATGAAGTAAGAAATGTGGGGGCTGAGTTTTATGGGGACGGTTATACATCTATCGAGCTTTCTCGATCATTACAGACACTTCGTTTTGAAGATATGGAGAATTGGGAGAAGTGGAATGGAGTTGATGGAGATGCATTCTCTTGTCTCCTTGAACTTTCCATAATCAATTGTCCCAAGTTAGTCGAAGTGTCGCCTCTTAGCCTTCACTCTCTGCGTGTGTTAAAATTAAAAGATTGTAAGGAAGTAGTTTTTAGAAGTCTAAGGGACCTCACCTCAGTCACCTCTCTGACAATTGATAATATTTCACAGCTTGTTTGTTTGGGAGACGAATTCAACCAAAAACTTGAGAGCCTCGAGACATTGGATATAATCGATTGCAGAGAATTGAGATGTTTGTGGAAGAAAACAGAGGACCATCACCCTGAAGGCCTTGCTCGCCTAAGTAGGATTGGGATTCAGAGTTGTCCTGTTTTGAAATACTTCGGAGCAGAGAAAAAAGAAGAACGGCATCTTGCGCCCTGCAAAACATTCGATTACAGAGCATGGAGACATTCGTGGAAGAAAACAGAGGACGAACCCCGCACTTTCCTAGAAACGAAAGGGATTTGGAGTTGTTCTGTTTTGGAAGAAGAAGGGCATCTTGCACCTTGCAATTCTCCACTCGTAGAGCTGAGGGCTCTTGTAGAGTTACGAATTCATAGTTGTAAAATGTTTGTGAGTTTTGCAGGCATGAGGTGTCCATCACTAAGACATCTTGAAGTGAGTGATTGTGATGCTTGGGATGGTCTGCCTGAAGGAATAATGTCATCATGTGAATCAGAATCTAGAAGTAACATATGTCCTCTTGAGCACTTGCAAATTCAGTGGTGTCCTTCATTCAAACGCTTCCCAGACGGTGCAATGCCTAAAACCCTTATGCGTTTGTATATTAGGTATTGTGACAAATTGGAAGCCCTGCCTGGTGGAATAATGAACACTTCTGGTCTTGAAGAGTTGTATTTAAGGGGATGTAGGTCACTCAAGCATTTCCCACCTGGAGAGTTGCCAATCTCACTTGGAACTCTTCATATTGACTATTGCCCGTCAATTGCAGCAGGGTGGAAGATGATGTCCAATCTTGAAGAATTAAATATATTGTCTAATATATATTTAAAAGCCTTACCGGAATGCACCCTCGTGAACCTCACCGAATTGAAGATAGAAGATTGCGGAGGTGTAGAGTCCTTTTGGGAAGGAGACTTTTTGGCGCCCAATCTCAAAAGTCTTTCGCTATGGGGTTGTCACAATCTCAGGTGATTACTTTTATCTTATTCTATTTTATGCATAATATTTTGCATTAAAGTGAAAAAAAAATTTTAAATAAAATGTAAAATTTTGTAAATAAGAATCCAAAATTTTCTATGAATAAAAAAAAATTTTAATTATTATTATATTAAAAATATTTCTTATTAAAAAGTCAAGTTTAATTTCAATGGAATTCCTTACCATGCAAATAAAAATTTCATACCCAATTATGTTATAATTTTAAAATATTATTTTTAAAATTTTTAAAATGACTGGCAGTTGCATATGGTGACAAGACTAAATTTGATTAAAGAAATGGGCACAGAAAGACACTCCAACCCCTCGTATTATAATAAAAAATGATAGGAAGAGTCTATAAAGAATTTTGCACCTATATATGTGTGTGTGCTTGAATTAATTTTTGAATTATAATTTAACAATCTCAGGTGCATAACTGATCACATCCAAAGCCTCACTTCCCTTCAACATCTTGCCATATATAAATGCAGCGGACTTAAGTGGTTCCCTGAAGCAGGTTTTCCCACCACACTCTTAACGCTCACCATCCAAAATTGCAAGAATGTAAAGCAGTGGATATCAGAGTGGGGCCTCCACAAACTTACCTCCCTCAGACAATTCAAGATTCAAAAAGTGTGCCCAGATATGGTTAGCTTCGGAGAAGACTTTACGCTACCCTCCTCTCTATCATCTCTTGAAATTATTGAATTTTCAAATCTAGATTCATTGTCACCCCGCCTCTCTCAAAGCCTCACCTCTCTCCAATTCCTCGCGCTTGAAAGATGCCCAAAGCTTCAATCCTTTCCAAAGGGATTGCTGGAACTCCCACAATTCTCCAAACTAGAGATCAGAAACTGCCCTAATCTAAAGCGATTGTGTAAAAAGGAGAAAGGAGAATATTGGTCTAACATATCCCTCCTACCCGATGTTGACACAAGGTAAATTCCTACTTAATTAAAAAGAAAATTATCCACTTTACTTTAAAATATGAATGGGTGGCACAAAATTATGACTAGAGACTAACAATTTACATTCAGTGAATTAGAATTCTCAGATGAAGACGATGAAGACTATGAAAACTATGAAGACTATGAAGACCCACTCAAAGCGTATGAAGACCCACTCAAAGTGAAGTCTCTTCTTCAGGAGATGATTCGATTTAAAATGAAGAAGACTCGAAGTGAAGTTTCATTTCAGGAGGAAGATTCGAATTTGGATGATGATGCGAAATGAGAGAAAAGATTTACCTTTGAAGCAGAATAATAAAGTCACATCACTTTGATTCCAAAAATCAGAACCGATTCAATTTGGGTGATTAATAGTAACATAATCGATTCAATTTGGGTGATTAATAGTAACATGTAAATATTTAAAAAAGATTTATTTAGTTATGTGATAACACGCTTGACATTCAAATAGTTTCCATTTGATTTTTTGTGCAGAACCAATTTTATTGGATTACTTTCGCCTTCAGCAAATGGGATTTACTTGGTGATGTGATAACAGACACCGCCATCATTGCTGCTTCCAGGTCTTTCTCGGAGTGTGTTTCTGATCAAGTAATGTTTGTATGTGGCTTGTCAGAATGAAGGATGTTGCTTTGTGGCTGTTTGCTGAATAGTCCCTTTGCCTATGGTCCGCTGATTCTCTGTTATTTTAGGGAATAGGAGCTGCCGCTTTTCAGTGTTTGCTTTTCATCTCTTTGTGCTTCCTCCTGCTTTGCTGTTGAGAGGACCGTTTGTTACTTCGGTCTTGGTCGGAATTTTGAGAGACAGATGCATAGCTATTTCTTCAGGAAATTTTAACGGCGTCTCACATGCTCTAAATGAAGCTGTTACTTTAGGACTCATAATTTGACTCTGTAGCTTTTAACTAAAGCAGCTTCTTTACGTGCACTTGATGCAGGGTTTGCTTCTCCAAACAGCTTCAAGCCTTCAACGTATAACAAATGATTTTGTACTGTTCAGGATAGGAAAGCTCTCTTCCTCAGTGGGTCAGTGTCTGAACGAGAAAGATATCTGCCCAAAATTTGAGAACAAATGTACAAAGATCCTCTCATAAGTCATGAACATGATGTTGAATGGTACATTCTGTGAAGGTCCCCTCGTAGGCCTAGAAGACAATCACCAACACCTGAATTTTCGTGGAATGTTACTTTGTATTTCTTCTTTTGATAGTGAGAAGCAGCGTCTGAATGCAACACCAGTTGTAATACAAAAAATTCGGTATTACAGATGTTTTATAAAATATCTTAATAATTATAAAAAAAAAATTTAAATTTTATTGATTTTCGATTTTGAGGTGTTAAATTAAAATTTTGGGTATATATAAAATGTCATATCCATGATTCGTAGTGAATCTCATTTTTATGAAATTTAAAATTTAATGAAAAGTAGATATAAATATATATATGAATATTTATTTATTTATTTATATATAAAAAAAAAAGAGACAGAAGAAAAAAAATGAAGAGAGAGAGGAAAAAAAAAAAAAGGAGGAGGAGAGGAACACAGCGTCTTGCCCAAAACGTTGCGTTTTCCCCCTCCCCCATTTTGATTAGGGCTAGAAGCCCTAATCTCTTCCTCTGTCTCTCTCTCTTTCTCTTTCGAATCTCCGCCCCTCTCTCTCGAATTCTCCCTCTCCGCCGCGACTATTCCCCCCTCACTCACCGGCGAACTCAGCCGCCACCATCGTTACTCATATCTCTCTCTCTGTTTCTCTCTCTCTTCTTCTCTTTCTCTCACGCGCGACAATTCACTTTGTCTCTTTCTCCCTCGTTTGACAATCGCACGGTGCTCTCTACGAGCATTTCTGTTCGGCAACCCATCCTAAACCAGCACTCATTGGACATCCGAGAGCCCTAGGTCGAGACTATGATTCCTTCCCTGCACAGGTAAGGGCTGACTTATGATCTTAGTTCTAGGGTTTCGATTTTTCATAGTGATTAAGCCTAATTACTAAACTTTGTTTCGGTTAAGAAGTACTACAGATCACCGATTGGACTGAGAAGGTACACGTACTTTAGGGTTGCGAGCTACGAAAACCTTAGGTGAAGGAATTTCTAATCCCTTTGACAACTGACTGAATTTAGGGTGAGCAGACTTGTATATATCTTGAAAATAGGTTGAATTAGAGGGAAATGCATTTTCCTAAAATTTGATGTGATTTCTAGAGTTAAGTATAAATTCTACATGAATTTAGGCTGATTAATACGAAAGAAACATGTTAGGTGAAATTAGAACCTTGTTGAGTGGTGTAGAGTAGCTTTCCTTAGAGTTTCATTTAAAATGTGCATGAAAAATATTAGGGTAATGTAAATTCGGGAGAAATTGAGAAAATTTGTTAGAAATTAGGGAAAATTGAGAAATATTAGAAATTTAAGATCATTAATGATGCAAATGATCTTGCAATGATGGAATGAGAATCTTGATTCGTGAAATTGAAGAATTAGGTATGTGCTAAATATAGGAAAGTTCATAAAATCTAGAATTTAGGATAAACTAATAATGAAATTGTGATTATTTGTATAGGATGACCCATTTGAAAGTTGAGAAGGGTTTCCTTGGATTAAATTTGCTGAATTGGGAGTGGATACCCTCCCAAGAGATGAGTGGATGGTCCATTGTATTATAAATGAACAAAATTGTTTTAAATTCTTTTTTAAATGATGTTGAATGATTTTTACATGTTTTATATGAATTTATTTGTGATTGTGGAATGTCTGAAATAGAAATTTGAATTACGAATGCATCCATTGTATTTATAAATGAATCTGTGCCATATGTATTGGATATTTGATTTATAAATGCTTGTGGCATGATTTTGGAATTTGTTTGTTGAAACATGGCACATTGATTGTAATTTGAATGATTGTAAAATGATGGTGCATGAGCGTAATGGCTATAGTCATTCCCTCCACGGAGCGACCCGATGAGGTGAGATGGTTGGGGTTATGAGCGGGGGAGTTAGACGTAGCCCCCTCTGTGGACATCGGACTATCTGGATCGCACCCCGATGAAGTACGAGCCAACGCCAAGGAATGGGGTAGTGTTTTGAAATACTGAAATGAAAAACCCTTGACGGGCTTTCGTCTGGGTTCGGCCAAACTAAAAACGGAAGTGTTTTCGATGAGACCTTGTGATTTTTTGAAAGAATATTTAATGTGCATACTTTGTGAATTATCGTGACTTGTTGAAAATGTTTTTGTTTTACATATATAATGAGTTGTTTATGAGATATATTTTGACTCTCACACATTCACCCCTTATTTATTGCACAATTATACTCACCGAGTATTTTTAATACTCACCGAGTATTTTTAATACTCACCATCTCTTTTAAATCTTTCAAAGGAAGTTTAGGTTTGTGACAGCAATTAAAGCTTGTAAAGGATTATCCTGCTAACTTATTAGGTATTCAAGCAGTGTAGGGTTTATTTTGATGTGATCTGAAATCCATGAAAGGGAAAATTTGTATAACTCTTTTGGTATGGATTTAATCGATACTTGTTTTATATATAGGAGCAAGTATTGGTGGAATCCGTATATCGTTTATGTTGAAACTTATTCATTTTTATTTAAATTTTATTTTTTGGTAAAATGTTTTATCTTGTATGGGGACATTTGGATTGAAATTTTGAATTTTGATACTTTATTTCGGATTTATAAAGTTTTGTACATCTCATACCGCTTGGACTTTATTGATGCTGGTTTGTTTTCTCCATACAAGTATTGGTAAAATCCTACGACTATGTTTTGGGACTTTATTTATTTTGATTTTGGAATGCTTTATTTGTATTGAGAATTCTGAAATGGCTGAGAAGACCAATTATGCATACGTGCATGTACAGAGATTCCCAATTGTGTGCTGACGCATGCTTGTATGTACAGGGACGGACCGGATAGGTCCTTTGCTTGTGTGTTGTTATATGATTTTCTTATTTTGATGGATTTGTGTATTGGAAGATTTATTACTATTTTGTAACCTTGCGGAATCCTGGTATATGGGGAGGTTCTGCCCGTGTAACGAGACAACGCGGCAATTATTGCGTACTCGATCCGGGGATCGAGGAGTGACAACTTTATTGGTATCAGAGTTTAGGCTCACGATTTTAAAAGTTCGATAGTTTTGAACTATTTTCAAATGCCTCCAAATGTTCTTGAAAGTTTTTCAAAGATTTTGAAAGGTTTGTTGTTTTGAAAATTGGGATTTTTAAAAGTTTATCTGTCAAGGGATGTACAAGAACTTTCCATGGATTCTTAGGGACTATGATCGATTTTTATTTTTAGGGGATTAAGCACTTGGGTTTGTTCTTATTTTAATTATTAAGCTTAAACCCTCTCTATAGAGATTTGCGCCCTAGACGAAGATTAAGGAACCAGAATAGGATATTTTCCACACCACCTCCATAACCAGAGTGATGTATAACTATATGAATAGTTTCTCAATTGTGATTGAAGATCTCCCTTAGCTTATTTGGCTGAATGGTGAGTACCCTCATAGTAATTCCTTTAGACTAACATCTTAACGTTATAAGTTTGATGTACTTGTGTAATAGGCATGACAATATAGAATTGCTTATGATTAAGATATAAGGTAAAATACTCTTGAGAGATTATATTTGCGAGTAGATGTTGAGGCTTGATAAACGTTTTCATGGGTTATCTTATCAAGTATGATGAGTATTTTTGAGTTGATACACGGGTGTTAATTTTCATTGGGTCTAATAACTCATTTATAAGTACGGAGTTTGTTAAGCACTTCAACCGATTCTTGAACTCTCTAAACAAAAAAATTTTGGATATCACTCCATTGGAAGAATGTGGAAGGTAGGACTACTCCTCCCCCTACTGAAGAGAATTTCTTAAAGTTTTTAAATCGGTCCTATAAGGACCAAAAGAATACAGGAGTCTAAATATTGATGGTAAATTTGGTGCCACTAGGATTTAAAACTCTCTCTATCTCTCATACTCATTATGGCCATTGATCATAAGTCCTGAGAATTCATTATGTTTCTCTGGAATCTATATTATCTGACAAGGTTAGTTAATTCCGTGATTCAAGACTACAACTTGATTGGGAAGGGTGTAAATTTAGTTGGTGGTAAAATTAGCAAAGTTACATGCAATTGTGACATGTTATTTGTAGATGCTCTTGTTGGTCTCAGCCCTAATTGTCATGAGATTTGAGGAAGATTCTTGATGTTGATTTCACCTCAAGAGACAAGGCTTATAAGATACATTTTGATCATCTCCCTTCCATTTAGAATCCAAATTATATTAAATCGAATTTTGTTCCTTTTATGGCTAAAGACATATAGCTATCTCATAGAAGTCTTAGAAGAGTAGTAGATGATTGTTGGAGGGAAATCGAAGATGGATATATTGTACCTCTGTTTACATGTTTTATATGAATTTATTTGTGATTGTAGGATGTCTGAAATAGAAATTTGAATTACGAATGCATCCATTATATTTATAAATGAATCTGTGCCATATGTATTGGATATTTGATTTATAAATACTTGTGGCATGATTTTGGGATTTGTTTGTTGAAACATAGCACATTGATTGTAATTTGAATGATTGTGAAATGATGGTGCATGAGTGTAATGACTATAATCATTCCCTCCACAGAACGACCCGACGGGGTGACGTGGTTGGGGTTACGAGCGGGGGAGTTAGACGTAACTCCCTCTGTGGACGTCAGACTATCTGGATCGCACCCCAGTGAGGTACGAGCCAACGCCAAGGAAGATGGTAATGTTTTGAAATACTGAAATAAAAAACCTTTGGCGGATTTTCGTCTGGGTTCAGCTAAACCCATAATGGAAGTGTTTTCGATGGGACCTTGTGATTTTCTGAAAAAATGTTTAATGTGGATGCATACTTTGTGGATTATCGTGATTTGTTAAAAATGTATTTTTTTTTTACTTATATAATAAGTTGTTTATGATATATACTTTGACTCTCCCACATTCACCCTCATTTATTGCGCAATTATACCATTGCACTCCACTCATTGAGTATTTGTAATACTAACCCCTCTCTTTTTAATCTTTCAGAGGAAGCTTAGGTCTGTGACAATAATTGGAGCTTGTAAAGAATTATACTGCTAACTCGTTAGATATTTAAGCAATGTATGGTTTATTTTGATGTGATCTGAAATCCATGGAAGGAAAAATTTGTATAACTCTTTTGATATGGATTTAATCGATATTTATTTCATATATAAGAGAAAGTATTGGTAGAATCCTTACATCGTTTATATTGAAATTTATTCATTTTTTTTTTAAATTCTATTTTTGGTAAAATATTTTGTCTTATATGGGGACATTTGGATTGAAATTCTGAATTTCGATACTTTATTTCAGATTTATGAAGTTCTATACATCTCATACCATTTTGACTTTACTGATACTAGTTTGTTTTCTCCATTCAAGTATTGGTAAAATCCTACGACTATATTTTGGGAATTCATTTATTTTGATTTTGGAATGCTTTATTTGTACTGAGAATTCTGAAATGGTTAGAAAGGCGAATTATGCATGCGTGAATGTATAGGGATCCCCGATTGTGTGCTGACGCATGCTTGTGTGTATAGGGACGGACCGGATGGGTCCTTTGCTTGTGTGTTGTTATATGATTTTCTTATTTTGATGGATTTGTGTATTGGAATATTTATTGTACTGTTTTATAGCCTTGCGGAGTCCCGGTATATGGGGAGTTCTTCCCGTTGATAGGGTATAAATTAGTGTAATAATTATGATTTATTATGTTCTATTTTTTGAATAAATATTACTCTAATTGTGTATTTTATGGTATATTATATTTTAGAAATAATGGAGGAGCCATGAAGAAAAAGGAAGGAAAAATGAGAGTAAATTTGGAAGAATTGAAGATTTGCAAATATTTAGATATTTCTAAATATTTGGAAATAAGAATTTTGGAAATTCTTAATCATTGTTATTTGTTATTTAGTAGTTATTTAAAATTTAGGAGAGTTTTCTCTCTAAAAATTAGGTTAATTACTCCTATATATAGAGGGTTATGAAGCCTAGAAGAGGGAAGCCCAAAAAGGGGGCAGACGCCCCCTCATCTTCCCAGCAACCCATCTCCACGTCCAGCAACAATTTCTAGTTTAGGTTTTTATTTTTTTGGGTTGATTGCTTCAAACTCTTCTTTTCCTATGGCTGGGAGTTTTAATTAGCAAAAAGTCACATTCTTTAATTTTCCCAACGGCAACTTTTTTTGTTTTGGGAGAAAGAGATGACTGCTCATTATTTTTCCTTTGTTCCAACATCTTTTCTTTGTAAATAAAAATTTTGATTTGTTAGTTTCTTTTATTTATGTTTTCTTTTTAATTTTTTTTTCTAGTTGAAGGGTATTGAAATCTAGAGGATTGATGATTGTGAGATTTAATTGGGTTTATTAAATCAATATCTCATAGGTATTTATTTAATTCATGCGCTTCATAGATCATGATTTTTTAGGGTTTATTAAATAGTGGCCCATGTTTAACAGTTTTAGAATAATCTACAACTAATTAAAATGACAAATCCGTAATTGTTTGTTAGTTTTAATGAAGTAGTAAATGACATTCATATCATGGAATTAAATAATCTAATTTAAATGAACCCGTCGTGTGTTTGTTAATTAGAATTGGATCTCTCTAAATCTTAATACTGTTGAGACTTTCAATCCTAAGAGCTTCTCTAAGGTTGACTCTCGATTAGGAAAATAATTAACGAGTTTCTCTTAATTATCGACGAAGTAAGGAGAGATTGGTCGTTGGGTGTTTGTCGAAAACTATAACCAATTTATTTATGGGTGTTGAAATTTTTAGATAAATCAATGATCAATCACATAAAATCAATGTGGATATAATTCATTTGACTAGAAAAATTTCTTTTCCATTAGTTTTTATTTTTATTTTTTAAGTTCTTTATTTTTATTAGTTTAGTTATTTTCCCAAACTCCCATATTTTTATTTTATTTTTTTTAAAAAGAAGTAAATCCACCGTTCCCTGTGGATTCGACCCTGCTTACCCTAAACTCGTTTTTCGTAAAGTAGGTAATTTATTTTTGATTGTTTGACGACACACCAAATTTTATCAACCGTTCTCTGTGGATTCGACCTTGCTTACCCTAAACTCGTCTTTCGTAAAGTAGGTAATTTATTTTGGGTTGTTTGACGACACACCAAATTTTGGCGCCGTTATCGGGAAACGGTGTTAAGTGATTTATTTCTTTTAAGTTTTATTTTCTTTTTATTTTTTGGGACTAACATTTGCAGAGAACTTACTGGAAGTGTATCAAAGATATAGAAGAGAAGGATTTTAAACACTCAGACATGGTCGGTCGAAAGACTTTAAGAGAGTTGTTATTTCCTAATTTTAATGAACATATTTTTTACAGTGATTTTCCTAATATTGATACTCATCAACAGTTTGGAATATGGCAAGATGTACCAAGGAAGGTTAATGAGGTAAGTTTTTCTTCCATCGATAAAAAATTGGATGCATTAACATATCTTGTGGAAAAATTTGTTGTAGGACAAAGACAACCGGTACAAATTTGTGAAATTTGTTCAGAGATGGATCATCCAACTGATAAGTGTCACATTTTTTATGGTGATCCATATTCGAACATCTATAATCAAAGGTAGTGTAATCAACTAACCTTCAGTTATGAAAATTGGAAACAAGGATTCTAACAACAACCACAAGTCCAATCTCAATTTCAGCCTCAACAAACTTTTTCGAGTCAAGGTACGTCTCTAGAAGAGATTGTTAAAAGTTTGGCTAACAGCACTTTGATAATTCAATAGGAAAATCAACGATTTCAACAAGAAAGCCAACGATTTCAACAAGAGACAAGAGCCAGCATCCAAAATTTGAAAAATCAAGTGTCACAATTGATGGCAACCATGAGTCAATCGGAAAATTTATCAAAAGAAGTGGAAGACAAATCATCAAAAGGAGAAAAAGATATGAAAATCAAGCAAATAAAGAAATTATCAACAACAAATGAATCCACCAAAAAGGTAAATAACGATCCCAACACTTTCAAGACAAAAATTTTGATTTTACCACATTTTCCTAGCAGATTGGCACAACCAAAAGAAGAGGAAGAGAAAGAGATTTTCAAAACTTCTCCAAAAGAAGAAACCAGCATTCCCCTCTTAGAAGTAATAAAACAAGTGTCAAAATCATTCATGAAAAAGTCAAGACAAAAATTGATGCGGATTTGGGTACTCTAACTCTTGAATTTGATGGTAAAATTGATACTTTTACTATTGTTGATGTTATGAAATATCCAAATGATTTTAAATCTATTTTTCATGATAGTATGGTGGAATTCATTGTTCATGATAATTTTATACAAGATGAATTGGATTTTGTTTTTAAGGAAAATATGACATACAAGGTTGCACAATTGGACAAATTTCTTGATGACAAACTCCCACACCGGAAAGAATCATTGATAGGCCATAAAATCCTTCACTTCAATTCAAAATTGAAGTTCATGCCATATATGTTAAAGTCTAAATGGATCGGACCGGCCTTTGAATGAGGTTGAAACAAGGAGGTAATGTCGAGCTAACGACACTAAACAAAAGCGTTTGTTGGGAGGCAACCCAATATTTTCTTTTATATCTTTTATTTCATATTTATCTGGTTTGATTTAGATTTGATTTTGATTTTTAGGTGAATAAAAGCTGGAAAAATTCGGTGACCAAAAGTGTCCACGCCTTAACAAGCCTCCAATGCTGTCCAAGTTTTGTTAATGCTCTCAAATTATCAGAATTGCATATGAGTTAAGGCGTGCCCACGCCCTAAGAAGGGATCCATTGCTGCCACCATATTTTTTTTCTTCAAGACTTGTTGGATTTGCCCATCCATTCATCATTCCACACTAGGGAAGTTTTGTTCTCACTTTATCTTTTTATTTTCGTTTTTATTTAATACGATAGTTATTTATTTTTATTTTCTCTCTCACTTAGCATACATTGGGGACAATGTATGATTTAGATGTGAGGGAGATATTTCATGTTTTTGTTTTCTTACAATAGGTTAAATTTTGTTTCATTTTATTTAATAAAAAAAAGAGAAAAATTAAAAAAAAAATTCAAACTTTCTAAATTGATATGTGTTATTTGGTTGGCTAGAAATTTATGAAAAATAACTCGTATCAATAGTTTTTGTACTTGTAATGACTATTCATGTCTTTAATAGTTTTCTTTGAATGATAAGCATGCAAGATTCGACACAAACCCTATTTAAAAGTGAGGATTTGAGCCTAGAGCGAGCAAATTCATTCTTTGTACTCGAAATTTCTTCGTGAGTGATTATCACACTTGGATTGAACATTCTAGAATTTACGATGTTATGCATTTCGAGATCATATTTAGGGTTTCATACATTGAAATGATAAAGGCATCTAGGTTTTATCCTATTTTGGTTTTCGTAAAAATCATGACCCTTGATTTATAATCCGCTTAGTGAACCAATTTGAGTCTGAAACTCTTTCTTTCTTCAAAACCCTTCAATACAACACCAAAACCCTATTTTGTCTTACGTTTCAACCCTTGTACCAAGAATATATGTAATTGATTGTATAATATTGATTATATGATGGCCTCATGAGATATGTATCGATTAGAGTTTTGATGATCATATTTGCTACATATGAAAAATGAAGGAAAAAGTTTGATTTTGTTCATCTTTTATGCTAAAAAGTTATTCCAAAAAAAGAGAAAATAAAAGAAGAAAATAAAAGTAGCAGCGAAAAAAAAAGTGTTGCATCTTTTCATTTCAGTCATTGATCGAAAAAGTCTACATTTTTATATATTCGTGACTGTTGTTTATTATGAGCACATGTGGATAGCGAGATCATTTATTTTTGATGTGCTATTTGTGTGAGGCGAAAGTGTTCATTGTACAAGAAATTGTGTAGTTAATTGCATATTATTCTCGGTACATTTTAAACCCTTGATATCCTTTTTTATCCTACCCTTTAACCCTAACCATGTTACAATCAAATAAAAGACCTTTAGATTGGTGCATGAAATTCAAATTATCAAGTAGTGGTGATTTGATATATTTGCAAGCATATGGTAATGTTAATTCCAAAGTGTTGATTTGAGTGTTATTGATATATTCTTCACCCCATTTTGAGTGAATTTGAGTGAACTCTTAGAGAAGAATATTGAATCTTACTGTTTTGATTTCATTAGAAATTGTTAGGATTTGTAATAGTTGTTCTCGTACGAAATACTGTGAAATACATGTTGTTTTGATTATTTTTCTAGTTTGACTCTCATGCATATGTTGACTTAGTAGTTCAAAAGAAAAATAGATTGCTTTCACTAGTTTTAATTTTATTTGAGTTAGGAATACTTGAGGACAAGTGTTATCTAAGTGTGGGGGAATTTGATAGGGTATAAATTAGTATAATAATTATGATTTATTATGTTCTATTTTTTGAATAAATATTACACTAATTGTGTATTTTATGGTATTTTATATTTTAGGAATAATGGATAAGCCATGAAGAAAAAGGAAGGAAAAATGAGGGCAAATTTGAAAGAATTGAAAATTTGTAAATATTTAGATATTTCTAAATATTTAGGAATAAGAATTTTAAAAATTCTAAACTCTTGTAATTTGTTATTTAGTAGTTACATAAAATTTAGGAGGGTTTTCTCTCTAAAAATTAGGTTAACTACTCCTATATATAGAGGGTTATGAAGCCTAGAAGAGAGAAGCCCAAAAAGGGGGTAGCCGCCCCCTCATCTTCCCAGCAACCCTTCTCCACGTCCAGCAACAATTTCTAGTTTAGGTTTTTATATTTTTGGGTTAATTGCTTCAAACTCTTCTTTTCCTATGGCTGGGAGTTTTAATTAGCAAAAAGTCACATTCTTTAATCTTCCCGGTGGCAACTTTTTTTGTTTTGGGAGAAGGAGATGACTGCTCATTATTTTTCCTTTGTTCCAACATCTTTTCTTCGGCAATAAAAATTTTGATTTGTGAGTTTCTTTTATTTATGTTTTCTTTTTAATTTTTTTTTCTAGTCGAAGGGTATTGAAATCTTGATGATTGATGATTATGAGATTTAATTGGGTTTATTAAATTAATATCTCATAGGTATTTATTTAATTTCTGCGTTTCATAGATCATGATTTTTTAGGGTTTATTAAATAGTGGCCAATGTTTAATAGTTTTAAAATAATCTACAACTAATTAAAATAACAAATCCGTAATTGTTTGTTAGTTTTAATGAAGTAGTAAATGACATTCATATCATAGAATTAAATAATCTAATTTAAATAAACCCGTCGTGTGTTTGTTAATTAGAATTTGATCTCTCTAAATCTTAATGCTGTTGAGACTTTCAATTCTAAGAATTTCTCTAAGATTGACTCTCGATTAGGGAAATAATTAACGAGTTTCTATTAATTATCGACGAAGTAAGGAGAGATTGATCGTTGGACGTTTGTCGACGACTATAACCAATTTATTTATGGGTGTTGAAATTTTTAGGTAAATCAATGATCAATCACATGAAATCAAGGTGGATATAATTCCTTTAACTAGAAAAAATTCTTTTCCATTAGTTTTTATTTTTATTTTTTAAGTTCTTTATTTTTATTAGTTTAATTATTTTTCCCAAACCCTCATATTTTTATTTTATTTTTTTTAAAAGAAGTAAAACTACTGTTCCCTGTGGATTCGACCCTGCTTACCCTAAACTCGTCTTTCGTAAAGTAGGTAATTTATTTTTGGTTATTTGACGACACACCACCCGTGTATAGAGACAACGCAGCGGTTGTTGTGTACTCGATCCGAGGATCAGGGCGTGACGCTAACTGCTTTCATTCCACAAACTAGGGTAACATGACAACAGACTAGCTGTTTTCATCTGAATGCCTGAAAATCATTAATTGATGCAGATGATTAATTTCAGAGTATATTATTTGAAGTAATTTGCAGTCTTTTTATCCCTTATAGCCTTTACTGTGCCCAGACCCTTCCTTTCTTTTAATCCCTTTTGCAAATCTATTGGGTTGCCCGGTCTTTGCCATTCCAAAGTCTTCTGATGCACTCATAAGATCTTCGGTTTCCCGCTTTCCAATCTTTTCAAATCAGCTCAGAGAAAAAAATGATCATCCAGTCTGTCTTAAGTGCACTCGTGCTTTTGTCAAAAAGGGCTTCAAATAAACTCCTTTATCATTTCATTATATCCAAAAGGTTGAAATTTTGATATAAGAAGTTAGAAGTTTGAAAAAAATATCAATAAGTAAGTGCAAAATAACCATTATATCAAGAATGATAGTAAGAAATGTGAAGTAAAGGGGAATAGAGAAGGGTTGAAGGCACCAAAAGGCACCTTAGTGTACTTTTTCTTACTAAAAAAATTGAACAAATTACCATGATTCTTGCCATTGCTATTGAGCTGTATTAAAGTTACATGTCTATATTAGTGAAAAAAGTTTACTTCAATAATTATATGGTTCTTTCTGGTATATAATATTCAAAGATTCAACAATCCAACGGTTTCAAGAGGGTTGATATTAAGTAAAAACTTTGTAAACCAAATTTAGTTGTGTCATAGATTCAAATGGGTATCATCAATCAGTACAAAAAGCATAGGATTTTTGTGACGGAATTATTATAGTCATTAATGATCTTGTCGATTTTTCTCTCACAAAAATTTATCAAGAATCGGTTTTAAATGACCTTCATATATTCTATGTTTTCTTTTAGTGCATGTGGTATCAGTACTGTTCAAATTCCTCTAAAGTCTTTTTAACTATCAAAAATCGAGAATCTTATAATATGTGAATCAAAAATCGAGAATCTTATAATATGTGAGACCCCAAAGGAAGTAGTAGGGGCAACTCTCAAATGCAGTCCCACATTTTTTACGCCTGAGGTATTTGACAATATTCTTGTCAATCCAGGAATGCTTCTTTTACGTTTGTACCTACTGCTCCCTTGTGGCTATTAATCATTAAAGAAGGGCATCAATGTAACTTAAAACTCACCATGCTTAAAGCCCGGCAAGAGTCATTTCTTTACATAGCCCTAGCCGCAACTCTCTCTCTCTCTCTCTCTCTCTTACTTGCACAATATCTATAGGATTTGCTTTCTAATTCTGGCTTTGTGGGTATATTTATTTTGTCTACTCTTATTACGTCACTAATCTAATATTTATATACACACGAATTGAATGGCACTCGAAGGTTTTCATTAACGTCAAAAGTGAAATTAATATTTTTTGTACATAAGGGGAAAGGGAGGGTCACCGCAAAGGTGGTGCCCCTGGTATCTGATGGCATATAACCCAATGACCAATTGCAACAATATCCAAATTCTTGAAAGCCCATGACCCAACAACATTCCATGTGTAGACTTGTCAATGATAAGGGATTTATCTCCCTAAAAGGTAGATATGGTCCATTACTCTATTAACCTCTATTGGCAATGACCTAATCGGTCCATGGAAGTTGTCGGCATGACACTTCCTCTTCGTCTCGTGATCAAAAGCTTTGCTAAGAAGCTGATTGTTCGCTCTCGTCGGTTGGGGATAATATTCACTTAAGATCCATATTAAAAGGAATACCTCATAGATAAGGAAGGAAACCTTTAAAATCTAATCAATAAGAAATTGATCTCCTGAGCACATTAGATTTTTCGAATGATAAAGATTCAAATCTTTTGAGAATATTTGACTAAAGAGTCTCAGGATTTCAGGACAATTTCATAAGAAAACTAGGGTTGTAATGTCTCAAATACGTACGACTTACAAGCAACCGACCTATAAAAGCATTCTGCATGTCACCTACTAGGTACGCTCGCTTGGAACGATGCACTCAACACACGAAACACAGAACTCTCATACTCAGCTCTCTCTTGCTCATGCTGTTTCATTCTTTTCAAAAATCGCTATTTCTGACTTGAGAGTCGAAGTCTCCTTACTGAAGCATCATCCAGTAGTCTTTTATAGGTTTTCATCTCACCTTCGGAGCATCCGTTCGAGTCAAAGGAGCTGATATTTGTGGAGGAGCTGTAATCCACCTCTAACAGATTGGTATCGTCCGTGGGAACAGATTAGAGCAGCTTTAGCGAACACCTCGAATTGGCAAATAATCGAAGGTTGTATCCATTGCGGATGGGCATACCACTACCCCAACAAATACCCACTGTCAGTGGAATCCACTCACCCTATCGACAACCCAACCGCTCGTTCTCAACTCCCTCAAGCAGCGGGGGCCTCACAACCCACATCTCAAGGACACCGGATCTTATCCCATGTACCACATCCCTGAAGAGAGCCAATCATCCCCAACTAGAAAGATTAGAGTCCAAAATACAGAGTATGAGTAAGCAACTAGAAGGACTCAGCCACGCCCTTAGACCAAAGGGACAATCTTCTTCAAGTGGCTTAGGACACACACGCTCTCGACGGCTCGTGCCTCGCTTAAACCAAGAACCCTAAGTGACATCTCAACATGATCCTAATGATCTGAGAAGATAGGTTGAACAACTTGTCACCGAAGAACTTAAACAAGCTAATGCAAAAAGGGGCGAGGTTCCTCTTTATCCCTCTAATCTATCACCTTTCTATCCGAATGTTTCCTCAAAACTAATACCCCATAATATACTTCTACCTTCCAAGGAGAGGTACGATGGTATAGGTGACCCTTGCGATCATGTAGCTGACTTCGTGATGGTAATAGTTTCAAGAGACATAACAGATGTTGCTATGTGTAAATATTTCTCTATTACTCTCAAAGGAAACACTTTAATATGGTTCAACTCACTTCCATTGTTCAGTATCAAGAGTTTCTCCCAACTTCGCCAACAATTCGAAACTCACTTTGTGATCGATCGAGAAGCCAAAAGGAAATCTACTTCTCTACTATCACTACGGCAAAGGGACGATGAACTTTTGAGAGACTTTTTAAACAAATTCAATATGAAATGATAAAGGTCCCCACTTTGGACCACTTCATCGCGTTAGCCGCCCTGCTTATAGGACTACACCCCTTGGGCATAAAGACCTCCATAACCAAAAATTCTCCTTCTACCATTCAAGAGTTCTACGCCTATGCTGAGAAGTACATAGCGGCTAAAGATGCTGAAACGTTTAACAGACATCGAAACCATTCGTCCTAAAGAGAACGCAGTCGGTCATCTCGACAGACCTCATCAGAGAGGAACCAACAAGGACCCCAACCTCAGTGAAGGTTTAACACCTACACACCTTTGAATGAAACCCCAAGTCAAGTTTTACTTTAGATCAGAAATAAACCTTATATCAAGTGGCCTCCCCGCTCCACGGAGGATGACACCAAGAAAGATAAAACCAAATATTGTCATTTCCATAGAGACTACGGTTACACGATAGACAAGTGTAGAATTCTTGGTCTGAAGCAGAAAATTACAAAGGTTCATCAGTGTGGAAGGGAGGAACATAACTCTCCCGATCGGCATGCCCTACCGCGGGAAAATGAACCAAACGAGCAACCGATTGTCAGGCGAGCATGCAACAGACCATACGAGATGATCCTTCAAGTCTATGATTAATACTCTCTTCATGAGCATTATATTCCCACCAGTGTCCTTCCAACCCAGGGTTCAGACCCTCAGGGTTATCCATGGAGGAACGCGGCCGAACACATAATCGCAACTATTTTCTATATGACGGAAATATCTCTCCCTGCTTCTCAAGAAATACTCACAACAGACCAATTATCGACTTCATCAATGAGCACCTGATAGGAGTTTATCATAATCGTCATGATCCTCTCGTTGTAACAGCCAAAATCAACCAGTATGAGGTAAGAAGAATTTTTATTGACCAAAGAGCACGATGTAATCTCCTCTATTGGGACATTTTCCAACAAATAAGTTTTAGTCAGACGTATCTTCAACCCCATGTAGGCCGGTCAAAGAGCTTTCTAGCAAATGAATATACCCCAAAGGCACTTCCTCACTCCCGGTTACTTTTGGCGCACCGCCAAACCATGCAACTGTTGTCACTATATTCAATATGATCAAACTTCCTTTACTCTACAATGCGATCTTAGACAAGTCAGGCCTAAACACCATGGAAGCCCTACCCAGCATGAAACACATGAAAATCAAATTCAAGACCCCAGACGGTATCGAAACCTTATCTTGTGACTCAGATTCCCCAGATGTGTCAATGCTAAGGGATTTATCTCCCCGAAGGATAAACACGGCCCGATTCCTCTATTAACCTCTAATGGTGAGGACCTAATTGGTCCATGGCCCTTATTGGCATGACACTTCCTCTTCGCCTCGTGATCAACAACTTTGCTAAGAAGATGATCGTTCGCTCTCGTCAGTTGGGGGTAATATTCATTTAAGATCCATATTAAAAGGGATACCTCTCAGATAAAGATTGAAATCTTTGAAATCTAATTAAAAATGAATGGCTCTCCTCGGCATGTTAGACTTTTCGAATGATAAAGATTCTAAATTTTTTGAGAATATTTGATTAAGGAGTCTCGAGATTTCAGGACATTTTCACAAGAAAATTAGGGTTATAATGCCCCAAATATGCACGACTCATAAGCACCCAACCTATAAAAGTATTCTGCACGTCACCTAACAGGTACACTCCCTTAGAATGATACACTCAACACACAAAACATAGGGCTCTCATACTCAACCCTCTCTTAGTTCGTTTGTTTTATTTTTTTTTGAAAATCGCTCTTTTTGATTTAAGCGTAAGAACCTCCTCTACCAGAATATCCTTTGGCAATCTTTTGCAGGCTTTCATCTCACCCTTCGAAGCATCCATTCAAGTCAAAGGAGCTGGTATCTATGGAGTCGTAACACACATCCAACAATATCAATTAACAAAGTTTTCCAATCCCTCTCAAGTTTCCTCCCAAAGGACCATAACCCCTTGTTGTTGCTATCCAAGTTTAACTAAAATTGACACATTCATTGCTCTTTCTAAATACATGCTTCAACTCCATGTTCCATTCCCATGCTAACGCATTTAAGAGGTTATAGAGGATGTCATTCAAAATTAAGATGTTTTATCAGATTAACAGTTTTAAGAAAGTGTGATCCAAGAATAAGATACGTACCGCCCACTTCTATCAAAAGCAAAGATCAAGTCAAATAATAGCCCATAACTCCATAATCATATTAGAGGTCACAACAAAGCAAGATAAGCCACCCTTCTAACAAGCTAATGAGTAAGCCCCCAAAGCCTACCAGGATTGCCAAAAGAACTTTCGTTCACATTCAATTGCAAATTAGGATGACTAGGGGCTTGCCAAGTAACTTCTTTACCTAGAAAATCTCCTAATGTGTTCAAAAAGGGAAAAGCCAGGCCACATAACATTAGCATCTATCTAATCGAATGAACTTGGTAGTAAAATCTAACCAATCTTCCATTAATCACCCCATCATTTCTCAACCTCCAAAGTCACCAACGAATAGTCACAAACAACATGTCCATACTCTTATGAAAGTTATAAACTTTCAGCCATTCATTAAAGGGTAAGGAATAAAAAAGCTTATCTTTGGTAGGAATGAAAAAGTCTTATGCCTTGCATGATTTACGGTAGTTTCTTAGCAAGTGACCGGTGTTTTTAGAGTCTCCTTCATATCTCTTACGCAGAGGGTAATATGTTCCATCTTACTTAGCATTTCATAGAGGTCTTTTCTAGGATCTTGAATCTCCAGACACAAGAAAGCTCTATTTTAGCCCCCAATCTAGTAGAGAGAGGACGAGATTTTCATTACCAACCAATCATATCCAAATTTTGATGAATAAAAGTTGATGAGCAGCTCCAAATCCTTCTATCTTCACATGGAGTTAGGGGAATCGCAGTGGTTGAGATCTTCAATAAAAGTTTGGGGGGAAGATAAAAGCCAAGCCTACTTGCATTCCAAAAGTCCCGAGCTCATATAATATCTGAAATTATAAAATACCCCTCAGAATTAGAGATATCTTCAACTGAATCCGAGCACCATGTATCAAACCATAGAGATATGTAGGTATCATCCTCCCTCTAACAAAACCATCCTAGATCGCTAAAAAGTTGCGGTAGATGGATTTCCAAACATAGGAATTAACAAGCAGAAGATGGAGTATGGAAGAAACAAGTCACCCATTGTCCTTAGAAGATAGACCCAAAAAGCATCCAAACTTGGGATTGACATCCAAGTCAAACCTGGTTAGGGCTCCTTGGGCAAAATGAGGTATCCAAAAAAAAAAAAAAAAAAAACCATCCAAGTCAAATTTCTCAATAAAGCAATATTTTGATCCCTAGCTCTCTTGATCCCCAATCCACCGTCTCTCTAGCTATGAGAAACACTTACCCAATTCACCAAATAGAGACCTTTACCGTCTTGGGCCATATAAATCCGCTCTGTCCAATCAATACTGTCACATGTAGCCTGTGGGAGCCACGTGGTTTGCATGATATACAAAAATAAGAGACAACGGTGGATTTTGTAGGTTTCACGCATTAATAGATAAGCTTTTCATGTCAATAATTTAGCAAATACCCAATAATCATTTTGAGCTCACGCAAGTTTAATCTTATAGATGTCATGTTGTTGGGTGATAGGGACAAAATGAAAAAAGGCTTTTAGAGTCATTCATAATTCATTTTTCTTATTTATCCTTTTTTGAAGTTACAAGACTCATTTACTATTGAATTACATTATTCTAGATTTATTGAGATACGAAATGACAACTCACTTACTAACATGGCTTTTTAACTCATTCTTACTTATTAAGCATATTAATCAATATTTTCCCTCTTAATGTGTTGTTCTTGAATTCCTAACATCTCTCGGAAATAGTTGAACTTGTCTCTTGGAAGTGCTTTTGTAAAGATGTCAATAACTTGCTCTTCACTCTTACATAATTTCAACTCAACTTCACCATCTCCAATTGCATCATGAATGAAGTGGCATTTGATAGCAATATGGTGAGTTCTGCTATGATAGATTGGATTTTTGGCAATGTCAATAACTGTTTTGTTGTCACAAAACATCACTGTCACGCCCCGAACCAGGATCGTGAACAGTCGCACGTTACCCTGGATGTCGGCTGTATTTTTACAGAAAATCGGACAAAACGTCCCCATAAATCGAAGGTCTCTTATATACAAATAAATCTGTATAAACCTGTATAATAAACAAATGGTCATCCCGGCCTCTACGAAACCAACAAATCTCACAACCGACATCCAGACAACGCAAGGCTAATCAAATCACCAACAGTCCTAGCCACAGACCTTTACTGTCATGCCCAACTAGAGCATGAGCAGCCGCCACACTGAGCGAGCCTAAGTTTTATATAATATACAATAATTTTCCCAAGTTACATTCAAATACTTACAATTGTCTCAATGCAAATGAAATACGAGAGTTTCACAGATAAATATACATAAATTATACAGTTATCCCAAAAGAAGTACACGGCCAACTACGGATCTCAATAACAAGACCTCGCAGGGTCGAAAATAAATTACGGAATTCATCTTTCAAGTTTAAGCGTAGACCTCACCGTCGTGAAACACCAAATCCACCGAAATCTATAAAATCTGAAGTGTCGCTCCAATACAACCCTGTCTGAGGGAGGAAAGAAGAGGGGTGAGTATCTATGGAAGGATACTCAGCAAGTGAGGGGATTGACATCGTGCTATCAATAGCAAGTGTGAACTTTGAGTATCAAAGCATGTAATACAATATCAAGTATACAAAAACAGCGTGCAATTTTAACATATCTCAAGTCACACATTAGAAAATAACATATGCATCCATCTATGTATCAAATCACATGAGTAGAGCCGGCCGAATAAACAACCTGGGCAATGGTCTACCTCAACCAAGGACGGGCGCATTGGGGGTTTTCACAATGCAATTATCAAATAATGACTCTCTACTCCAATGTTGGTCACAGACTACTCCAACTAGCCTGTAAATAATAGCAATAATATAAATATAAATAGTCGGCCGTGTATGATGTCCCCACCCAGTGCTAGACAGAGATAAAACTCACGTCCTCCCCCGATGAGGGTTCAACCTGGGACAACCATACACATGACAATTTGGCTGATACCTCTGGCCGAAGAGTATCCGGGCACAAGGGGTGCCGCTACCAAATGTCCTTCGTAGCTACGGAACAATATCAAGTCAGCCGGGCACATGGCCCCATGCATCTCATCACCACATCAGCCGGGCATACAGCCCCATGCATCGTATCATAATATCAGCCGGGCATACAACCCAAATGGTATGTATAAATCCATTCAAACCCATGTGCCAATGCAAGTGGAAGCATTAAAACATGTCAATATATCAAAAGGGTGGTACAATATCCGGTTATTAAACTCATGGATGCATATCAATAAAATCAACAGTTGGGACACTCCAATGGTCACAAAAATATGTATATAAGTACTTATCAAAATCCAAAGGTTCAAATTTTCATACGTATAGAAATCATGTCGCTTGGAAATCGGTAAAACATGATTTGTCAATCAATAGTAGATGTCGTAGTCCCACTCACAGTTCAGGGAGGGTGTGCACTCCCAATTCCAAACCAAACCAAACCAAATTGACTCCTCGAGTGTCCAAAAAGATCAACCTAAATCAAATCATCACGAATTTCATCAATTTTCTGACTATTTTCAGGGTTTATCATTTTCCTTAAATTCGTACAAACCCTAAATTCTTCAATTTATAAATGCACTCCAATGTAATCAATTTCATTCCATTTATAAATAAATAACGAAATCAAAACCAAATCTAAATTCAAACCTAAAACCGTTCAAAATCGAAAACCAAAGTAAAATAAATAAATTTCCTACAATATGGAAAAATCTTTGAAAAATCATACACTTTTAAATTTTCATCCGATTTCTTCAAACCATAAGTCATTTTAAAGGTATTGAAGCCTATTTTCATAATACGGAAATTGTATTTTGATTTCCTATATGCAAGACAACTTATAATGGAAAAGACTATATCGATCCTTAAGCTCAAGTCCCAAATTTTTAAATTATCCTTCATGTGCCTACCATTATGAAATTTAACAACTCAAAACAACCTAAAAAAGACATGAAATACAACAATATACTTCATTTCACGGCACATTTTATTCCATCTCTGATCCCAAAATGATTTCATACATATTTCAAATTAAACTCTAATGAAAACCATTCAATTCAAGCAAATATGAATCATTCATCTTCTAACATGTTTGTTTCATACTAAACAGCCTAATTCGCGTAAATTTTTTTTAAACTTAACCCTAACATTCAGACATAGCATTTCTAAAATTATATTCTATTCCAATCGAGCAAAGTTCATAAACATATATAAGACTTTTTCACCCTAAATTAACTCTAAATTTATTCAATTACTGAAAAGATCAGAAATCTCCTTACCTAGGGTTTCTCGATTCGTAGATTTAACTTCCGAATGCACTTCGTTCAATCTAAGACCTACGCAGAATGGGATCGCAGGAAACCGTCGTGGCCTAGGGTTTCTGAGGCTTCTTGTTGCTATCAGTTTGGGGCTCCTGCAAAGATTGCTGGAGCGCTCTCGGCTGAAGGGAAACAAGGCACACGAGCGCGCGAGCAGGGGAAGCAGCACTGCAGCCGTGCGTGCGGGGCTATCGCGCGCTGCAGTCGCGCGCTGCAGTCACGTGCGCTAGAAGGAAGGGAGAGGCCACAGTCGCGAGAGCAGGAGAGGAACTTTCACGCGGGCGGGGAGAGAGAGAGAGAGAAATAGTGAGGTAGAGAGAGAACCGGAGTAGAGATAGAGAACCGAAAGGGAGGGAGATGATCGGCCGATTGGGGGTGGTAGAAGGAGGCGGCGGAACACGGTGGAGGAGATCAGAGATCGAGCAAGAGGGAGACACAGTGGGAGATAGGGAGAGAAATTGCGAAGGAGAAAGAGACAGAGCATGGTAGAGAGAAGAACCGAGAAGGGAAGGAGAGGGAGAGAGTTGATCGGTGGCTGGGTGGTGGTTGATGGCCGCCTGCGGCGGAGGAGGACAGTAGTGGCAGCAGGGCGGAGGCGCGAGGGGGAGAAGACGAAGAGCCGAGGAGAGAAAGAGGAGATGGGAAAGAAAGAAGGGAATTAGGGCTTTAAGCCCTAATTCGATTTTTTTCTCTCTTTTATTATTATTATTATTATTATTATTATTATTATTATTATTATTATTATTATTATTATTATTATTATTATTATTATATTTTTTTAAGAATAGATTTATAAATAAATATGAGGAAATAAATAATTAAATTAATAAATGAAAAATGTATCTTCACATTACTAATCGAAAATACGGATACTTTTAATATACCAAAAATTTGAATTAAAAACCTCAAAATCGAAAATCAATATAAATAAAAATTTTCTCTCTATATAATAAACTGAGAAATGTTTCATTAAATTTAGGAATAGGAGTACAAAAGTACGACACCGCAGAGTCGGCGTTACATCACTGTGACTTCCTTTTGCTTCTCCCACATATCTTCAAGAATTCTTAAAAGCCAAATGACTTGAGATGTTGCCAAGTTAGCAAATACATATTCAACTTCAGTGGATGATTGTGCCATGCTTTGATACTTCTTTGATGCCCAAGAAAATGCTCTAGAACGAAGTGAAAAACAATAGTATGAAATGCTTTTCATATCATCAAGACATCCTCCCCAATCACTATCATAATATCCATGCAAATTTATAATAGCTCATTTGCTGAATTTGATGCCATAGTTAAGTGTCCCTTTGATGTTACATAGCTAGGATTGTGCATAAACTGTGATTAAAAAAAAATAAAATAAAATAAACCTTGAAACAAACATAATGTCTGGTCATGTAATTGTGAGATAAGCAAATTTCTCACCAAGCTTCTACATAAAGTAGGATTAATTTTTTTTTCTCCATCTTCTTTAACAAGTTTATCACTTATAACAAGTAGTGCAACCATAGATTTGCCATCAGCCATGTCAAATGTCACAAAAATATTTTCATCATATTTCTTCTAACAAATGAAGTCTCCATCATCGTCATACTGGTAAATTTCCATGCTAAGAAAATGATGTAGCAGTCTCATATCATTCATTTCATATCTTCTCACCACATCTCTCTTAAAATCAGTAATCATTTTTCTATTACTACTTGTGTAAAGAAGATCATATACACATAGGGTAACAATGAGAATATTTGAGTTAGCTTGATTTTTCACATACAAGGTTGGCTCACTTTTGCTCTTCATGAAACCTTGTTCCTAGTGTTGGTATATTCAAATTTTGATGATAAGTAAAACAATCCAATGAATTAGTCTGCAAAGTTTGGCAATCAACCATAAAATTTAGTCATTCAATTGATATAACTCATATTTGACCAATTCCTTAAAAAACATAGAAAACAGTCAAATAGATAATCTGAAAATTCAACCAGAATCAGGTAAAAAGGATGACACTATCGAATGTTGATAAAATCAATTAATTGAACTTAGTTTTTGACACCAGACCATTCGATCGCCAAGTCCGGCCCTTCGACCAACTTAGACAATGGAACTTAGAACAAGCACTAAGTAGTCGAATGACTACATGAGCATTCAACCATTCCCAACTTTAGAATCAACCGACCAACTGGTTTAAGTCTCAATCCAAAGTTTGCATTCTTGAATCATGAGTAGACTCGTGATTTGATAGAAAAACTCAGAAAGTAACTCAAATGACTCAGATTCTTAAAACCTATTTTGCAATTCAATTGTTCTTTGCAAGCATTCGACCAAAACAAATATCGGACTCAAAAGTTTCAACTAGAACATACCTCTAATCGAATATGACTACAGCATTCGACCAATGTACTGAACTAGTTGAATTGATCTTATAACTTAGAAATTTATACTTCAACTAAGACAGTTATTCAGTTGAATAAGATTGTAGCCTTCAACCAGTCTACACAAGCAGTCCAATGAACACTTGGGCAAACATTAAGAAATCATTCAGTCAAAATAAATAGTCAGTCAAATAGGACTGTGGCATTTGACCATGTCATATAGACAGTTGAATGGATTTTAGGCAAATCTTTAAAGAACATTCGATTGACTTTAAGAACTATTCAACCGACGCAATAGAAAAAGTTAAAAATATATTTCTCAGTCAAATAGTGGGAGATCCGGTTGAGCTCAACTAGAGCAGAATGTCCAAAACAGTCGACTAACTATTTGATCGACTTAAACACTTTGTCCTCAACTAGAGCAGAATGTCCAAAACAATCGACTAACTATTTGATCGACTTAAATACTTTGTCTATCTTAGTCTAATTGTACAAAAACATTCAACAGAGCTAACTCTCAATGTCTATTCCAATTGAATGACATGCTCAAAATGGTTGAATGAGTCTAATAAATTACCTCAAGATATTCAATCGATAGCACATTGATTCTACCATCTCTATTTTAGTACTAGACCTAATCGACTGACTACTTAAAGCTAGTCGAATGTGCTTAATGTATATGCTAAGAACAGTTGAATGTTACTAGTTTACAATCAAACCAAAAGGTTTATTGACATATCTAAATGCTTAAAAGGGTCAGATGATGTTAGAATTAGTCGACCATCATTTTGCTCTAATGTCTATTTCTTAAACTTCAATTGACCCCAACTGCGAGCATTAAATGTTTCAACCATCAAAAATATCTTTCTGTTATAACTCAATACAATATCCACGAAAGATGATTCATGTCTGACCAAGGTAGATAAAGGGATTCAATTCAATACACCAATGGTTAAGAAAGGCTCTCATATAAATTATCAACTTCAAAACAAGAACAGTAGAGGGCTTTTTCTTGCAGCTGTTGCTACAGATAACAATTTGAGCTGAATTCTCATTATCTTGTAAAAATTGTTTTTGTGCCTTCATTCATTACATTTGAAATCTTTAGTTTCAAAAATTGTAACAACTCTATTTCTCCTTGTATATCAGTGTGAAAAGATTAGAGAAAGGTCTCTAATCTGAGTTTTATAGAGAGAAAGAAATAGTGTAGAGTATGTAAAAAACTCTGTAAATGTCTACTTGCACCTATAAGCAAAATTTGTATCAATGTTATCTGATAGTGAAAAATTTAAGAGGTTACCTAGGAGTGGACGTATAGCAAGTTTGGTACAACCAATATAAAAGTCTTGGTGTCCTGTGTCTAGCATTTTTTGCTCTATTTTTCTGATCTTTTTTATAAATTCCTTTCGAAACTCAATCTCAATTACAAAACTTATTGAAAAACTCCTTAAAAATTCAAAACAATCTATTCAGCCCCCATATAAGTTGTATTTCACCAAGAAGTAAGAATCAATTTTGTTATACCAAGTTCTGGGAGCTTGCTTCAACCTGTACAATACTTTCTTTAACTTGTACACTTTGTCTTCTTCTCCTTCCTTGATAAAGCCTTAAGGTTGTTGAACATAGAAAGCTCTATATATAGAGTAAAAGTAACCCATCAAGACAGCTTCAGAGACACCATTTTGTATGCTATCAAAAAGGAGGAGAAGACATAGGGGGCAACTCAATTCTCCACAAGGGAGGCAACTCAATTCTCTACAATAGAGGTATGGCTTCATAGCCAATTCCATACCATCATAGGGAAGACTTCATACTCAATTCTATACGTAATCAGAGGTATGACTTCATACACATACATATATATATACACACATATTACATCATATGGCATTACAATATGCAACATAAAATATGTCCTTATACACAGTATTCATTATACAATGCTCTATACATAACACATATGAGGCAACACACGGCAAACGCAAGAGGCTACTCTCAATCTTTCTTTTATTACTCTTTCTGATTTGAGCATTGGAGTCCCTCTGCTAAGCCACTACCAATAGGGTTTTTGTAGGTTTTTCATCCAAGAAGATCTGATAAACATCTAGGCACCGATTCCCCTATTTAAGTCGAAAGAACAGTTATCTATAAAGCCAAAATTGACTTCAACAGATTGGTTTGCATTTTAATTTTTATAACAAGCTTTCAACCATCCTTTTTATCATAGATATAACATTCAAAATTATCAAAGATAAGTGCATATTTACACTCAGAAGCTGTCCAAGACTCAATAAATTTTGATCTAGATCAAGAACAAGCAAAATATCATGAATGAATTCGTACCTTGCTTAATTTGAACTCTAATGGGTCCCAATGCTTCTGCTTGAGTTTTGACTCCATTTGTAGTCTTCACTTCAGGTTCCACAAATTCATCTAAGTTAACAAAAATGGATTTATCTCTTGTCATAGGATTAATACTGCCATTGTCAAGGTACCATGCATCACTCTTGACTTCGGTGGCCATGTGACAATCATAGAATAAGTTTCCTACACCCTGCTTCTCTTTTAAAAATTGTGCTTGTTAGTTGGCCATGAATCTACAATTTTTCTCGATGTGGCCAAATTTCTTACAATAGTAGCACTTTGGTTTGTCTTTGTTCTAGCAATCTTTGTCAAGATGATTGCTCTTGCCATAACAATTGTAAGATTATGAATTTTCAGCTTTGGAAGTCCTTTGAAAGTTGTTTCTTCCTCTTTCTCTTAAGTTTCTGCCTCAACCTGTTTCACGACCATATCTTCCACCTCTTTGTGAGTCTTTTCCTCTTTGTTGGCTACTGATAGATTCTACTTTATGGGTCTTGGGGTTGAAATTCAGCTTAAATTGAAAAGAACTTTCAATTGATTTTTCAGCATGTCGAGCCATCTCCTTTCATGAACCTTCAATGATCCCATCATCTCTTGAACACTTATTGATGAAATATCTTTTGTCTCTTCAATTATGGAGACCATGGGATCAAATTTTGGGATAAACCAACCAGAATCTTCTCAACAATTCTATTACCACTAATTGCTTCACCAAAAGTTTTCACTTCATTTCCAATTTTGGTAATTTATGTGTAATAATCTTAAATGTTTTCAATATCACTTATTTTCAAATTTTTGAGTTCCTTTCTAAGAGTTTGAAGAGTAATATTCTTTACCTTGAGATCTCCTTTTAACTTCTTTTGCAATTTCTCATACTTCTCTAGTGTGTTCTACTGCCATGATCCTTGAAAAAATGTCTGGACTCAAAGAGCTTTTGTATCCTTTCTTTTATGCTCCTTGATTGCCCTTAACTCTTGATTGGTAAGACCTTCTTCACTTGTTAGTTCATTGTAGCCATTGTCTACATATTTCCACAACTCTTGTGATTTGAAAATTGTTTTCATTTTTACAAACTAATGATCATAATGTTCTCCTGAGAATGTGAGAAGTGGAAGACTATCACTAGAATAGTTGGATATTTTGTTTGTGAACTCACTCAAATTTTCTGGTTTTAAGGAATTGGCGATGGCTTTGAAACCCTAAACTCTGATACCAAATTTATTGGGTGACAAGGACAAAATGAGAAGAGGCTTTTGCAGTCACTCATAATTCATTTTTTCTTATTCATCCTTCTTTGAAGTTACAAAACTCATTTATAATTGAATTATATCATTTTAGGGATATGAACAGACAATTCACTTACCAACATGACTTTCTAACTCGATGTTAGTTATTAAGCACATTATCAACAAAAGTTAATGTGGAAATTCTACCTTGTGTTGCCTATTTTTCATATTATTGCGATAACATTTATCACCTACTTATAGAGGGAAGGAAAAAGAGAGAGAGAGAGAGAGAGAGAGATTATGGAATTTGTATGTTTAAGTTATTTTTTATGCTGTAAGCTTGTTACTTTCTTTGGAAATGAAGATTTGAAGAATAAATTATTGGAAAATACTGTATTAATATAATGGTAGCTTCATCTCATAAGCCTTTACTCTAATTGAAGATTGGAAATAAACTGGTCTGGCTCTTATTTTGTTTTGTGGTTTCAAATTTAGCTGATCTTTGTTTTACTTAAGTTGGGAATTCTATTATAATTAATTAGATTCTAAATTATCTGTTATTGGGTAAGACAAAGTCTTTGCATGCATGTGTTTTAGAGAAGCCAATTGCTGTGCGGATTGACCTACAAAACCATGTCCACAGCCTTGAAATAGGTCTCGGCACGGCACAATAGAGAAGTGGGTTTATGTCCTAAGAAAACAGTTTAGTGTTTACAATCCCTCTCCTCCAATCTAGAGATCCGAGATTCAAATTTCAATGTAAAAAAAAAAAAAAAAAAAAAAAAAAAAAAAAAAAGTTCTATCCCTATATGCAACCTCTATGATATCTTTAAAATATCTTTGTTTGAAAAACCTAGGAGAGGTTGTAACTCTTGGTTGTATTAGGTCATTTTGTTAGCTTTTGGTTGCTTGAATCTACCCCATTCACCTTATGAGGAAAAAAATTAAAGAAAAAGATAAATCTGTGTATAAATATCATATTTCTGTTAGGGAATTTGAGTATGGAAACAGTATAAATATATGAAATTCTAATTTTACTATACTATTAAAATATTTAGAGAATACTCAATATATTATTATAAATATGAAAATATAATAATAAAAAAGTTAGATATTAAATCTAATAATTACAATTAAATCATTACTAATTTATTCATATATTCAATATTTCTTACTTTTTATATATTAACATAAATAAATTTACAGAAGATAATAGTATATCTTGAAAATAAACAAAACCCTAAAATTTATTTTAGTGTTAGAGGTTGTGACAGCCTCTATATAGTTCAGCTTTTTAAAAAATAATAAAAATAAAGGGCAGTGTTGAGGAAAGACGGGGCATTCCATGAAAACCATAGAGATTTCCTCCTCTTTAACGAAAGAATTTTACCTAGCCTTGACAAATTCTTGCCTAGGAGCACTAGCATCTCTCTTCATGCAAAGAGTCAAATGAAATTTCTACTCTGAAATCTGTTAAAATTTCAATTTCAAACAAGCTAATCAATCATTGAAATAATAGACTCCAAATTCTAAAACTTATTTTTAATAAAATTTAACCTAGTCATTTTGTATTTGTATATATACTATATAATATTTAAAAGCCAATAAGTTTTAGTTCAAGTTACATTATTTTCCCTCTTCTTTGTAATAGATTCGAATTCGAATCTCACTGTGTATCCAAAAAAAAAATATTTGAAAAATCAATTTGGATACTTTTTGTGGTATAGAATAAAAGCAACTAAAAATTTTGAAAATATCTCAAAAAAAATTTTTAGCATAAGGTTGTTCCTAAAAAAATATAATATCTGCCTCTTAGGGCTTCTGCCTTTTACATGTTGTACTTCATCCCTCCTCATATAAATTTTTAATTTTATCCATATACATAATGTACATACTCCAATGAACAGAAATTTTTTAACAATAATATTTTTCTGATTTGGAAACGCTTCCATTTCTAAAACTTTTTAATACGCATACAAAATTTTTTATATTTATTATATTTTTATGTTTTTTCATATTTAATAAATTCTTTACTTATTTAATTATAAATTTTATTTTTAATATTATTTTTCTTATAATTAATAATTACATATTTGATTATTTTAAATTTATATATCATAAAATAATTCATATTTATATAAAATTATTATATTTTTTATATTTATATATTTTCTCACATTTTCATTTTTTTTACTCCTATAACGTTTCATTTTTTTTATATCATTTCAAATCAATTTTTGTTTCCTCATGTTGCTTCCTGTGCAACCTAGTGTACCCCTAGTGTATCTATACACATGCGGGCACACATTATTTAATTGTCCCTTAATAGGGGTATAAGTACCATTTTCACTTGGCCTGCAATACAGTTTGGAACCATGTCCTTTCCTTTTCCAATTTGTTCTTTATTTTTCCTCCCATATGTTAATTGATCTTCAGAACAAAAATAGAAGACTATTTTCTCAAAACTTATTGTGATTTTTTTTTTTCTGGGGTGGGATTCTATAGGGATTTGGTAGGAGATACCTTATATACACCCCCCCCCCCCAAAAAAAAAAAAAAAACCTGAAAGTTTGGTGGGTCCATAACATCTTATAACATGTGTAATTCAGCTCTCTCTAAGTATCATTTCTTTTTGTTTTTTTTTTTTCCAATATTCTCTTATTTTTGCTTTTTTCCAATTTTCTTTCCTTCAAACTTTTAAGGGTTATCAACCCTTTAAGTTGCAAGAGCCAAGGCACCATTGGTCCAGTAGCAGAATGGTATCCGGCCATGATCACAATTCGTAAAGCCCCAATGGTCTGGTGACTGAATGGTGCCTTGTCCCGGTAAGGAACTGGGTTCCATCCTGACTCGTGCAGAAAAGGAGAGCAATGAAGAAACTTGCATTCTGAAGTAATGGTAGGTCTATAACCTTTCATCTTTCATATAACAACATGTATATTTGATCTCTCTCAAGTATCACTACAAATTTTGACAAACAAAAATTTTTTTATAATTTTTTTAATAATAAAATTTTGAATAATTAAGATTTATAAAGTTTAAAATTTTCAAGCAAGAGACATGCATTCAGAGTCTCTAAAGTGATGGTAGGTCCATCGCATTTCATCTCTGTGATAAAAACTCGAGCATTTAAACTCTCACAAGTGTCATTAATATTGAAGATTATTCCATCATCCTCTATAAATATTCACAGAATGATGGCCGTTGATCAGTAGTAAAAACAATTCTAGTTATGTAATTTAAAAAAAAAAAAATCTTTTAATAGTAAAATTTTAAATCATAAGAATTTATTCTGCGAACTATTCAATGGTCATCATTCCATATGTATCCATATCCACGAATATAAGAGAATTTTTTTTTTTAAGCCCTGATCATCTCTTTTGAACAAATTCCCCTTTTTTCGTCTTAGATTTGATTTACTGTCTAATTCTGGAGTTTTATTTTGAATAATCTAGCTCGAGCCACTGTCGGATCCTCATTCAGAAGGCGCTCTTTCAACATCGTTTTTAATATTATCAAAACTCAAATCCGAATACTTAGTATGAGATTTTAATTTTATTTTCACTAGACCAACGAAACATTGGTCGAATTCCCCTATTTCAACCGGCCTAAAACAAGAGCAAGTAAAACACTTCACAAATTTTCTTTCCCAATAAATTTGAGGGAAAGTTGTTTTAAGTTATATTTATAGAAGGAAAAGGATGAAAGAAGTTACTATTAACTTATTTTATTTTGTGCATGCATACATACATACATTCTTAGATATTTGTATTTATATGCATACAATTTACACAATTGCCGATTGATGAGGCTACCAATAGAAATATTGGTAAATTATCTACAAAATACCAAGATCTAAAATGCTATTGACATAAAAATTTTGACATATTTTTTCAATTAGTATGATTTATTAAAAAAATAATAATAATAAATTTAACTTCTAATTACTCTTTACACACTATAGTTTCGGTCTTATACTTTACAACCTAGGTGTGACATACCGTTATGTCCGTCCCCAATAATTAATTCCCATTGACCATGTCCTTTAGGAATCAACAAATAAATAGCAATAAGCTCCTATTTTCTTTTTTACTATTTACACTAAAAGGGTATATACATTACTAGAAGAAACAAAAATCAAAATGACAATAAGTTTCAAATCAAATGGCATCTTTCCATCTCGTTTGTAATAGACTCAGATTCAAATCTCAATATGATCTAAATAAAAGAAACAAAAATCAAAATTTTATATGATTCATTGGTCCAAATTAGATTGAGATTATATCAAACACAATCAAATCAAAAGTGACATGTTTTTTAAAGAGAGATCAACCTATATGGAATCCCTCTGATACCAACAAAAATAAAATAAAGATATCGAAAAATTATTCACATTTCATTTGATACTTAAGACATGAATTGAAAACAAAGAATTGATAATTATAAATATTTCTCTAAGGGGAGAGAGAGAGAGGTACCAAAAAAAGAGAGAGAGATGTCTCTTCCTTGGATTAGGTTTTGATCGTGTTTGTGTAGGTTCGACCCAATTTCTGCCCAAGCATGGTCTATAGTTCCAGAATTTATCAACTCATTTCATGTTGGGCTAGGCCGAACAACGCGGAAGAAATAGAATAATAGCAAAAGAGTTTAAAAGAGAAAATCCTAAAACTCTCAAAAGAGAATATCACTCTTAAAGAAAAATATTATTAATCATGAATATCAAAATAATGAAATACTATAACTATTTATAGGAAATGCAAATCCCGTAAATTAAGAAATTATAAAAAAATTAGGAAACTAGAAAAATATAGAAATTATAAAACTAAAATTAGAAAAATTAAAAATCTAGGAAAACTAAGAGACTTTAAATATAAGAAAATTATAAAAATTAGAAAATAACTAAATTAATGGATCCATTTTCCTTTTCTTGAGCCAATCAAATAATTATTAAAAATTTATCACATATTAGTCCCTCCTTCCCGAAAAGAACTCGCTCTCGATTGATACCTCCGATAACTCATAGTCATATTCTCAACTCTCTTTTTTGGTTTTCTTATCAAAAAACATACGCTAACTATAATAGATATTAAAACAATTGCGGTTGCAAGTACACTCAATTAAAAAAAAAAATTGAGTTCTCAATAGGTTTAAGAAAATCTAGACGCTTCTAAAATTCTAAAACAGAAACATTTTTACGATCGGTATAAATCTAATCTTGTAATTTCACTAACTCTTCATTTAAATCAGTTTTATCAACTCTTTCAATGAGAGATTGCTTTTCGTAACCGAATAAAACCTTGCTCAATACTTTGGATAAGTCAAGTTTTTCCTTAATAACATCTTTCCAAATTATTCCTTAACTCCACAATTTTCTCCCTCTCTATATCCTTTTTGTCTAGTGTTTCCAATTTACTTTTTACTTCAACAAAAGAATCATTCGAAATAGGCATTTCTGGAACAACCGTCTTCTCGGCTATTGTCAGAATCTACATATTTTCATCTGAAAATTTATTTTTATTGGTTTGAATCATACGAGATTGTTGGGGTAATATAGGATTAAGGTATGGTCCTTGAGTGATTCTCTGGCACCACCTTCACATCCTATATTGCCCTGATTTGACCGCGACATCTGTAGTTTCGTTTCGGTCCGCTCTATTCATGTTTCTAAACTCTCCATTTAAACAGACAAATTTTGAATTATAGTAATCATGGTTCACAATTCTCTAAACATGTCAGAAAAAGTATTATCTTCATCGGCTTGGTTAACCATCGTAAGGAAAAATCTTGACTCTGATGCCACCTAACAGGGGACAGATAGAAGATTAGCAATAGAATTTGAAAAGAGAAAACCCTAAAACTCTCAAAAGAGAATATCACTTTCAAAGAAAAATATTATTAATCATGAATGTTAAAATAATAAAATACTATAACTATTTATAGGGAATGCAAACTCCATAAATTAAGAAACTATAAAAAAACTAAGAAACTAGAAAAATTATGAAATTAAAATTAAAAAAAAAATTAAAAAATTAAGAAAAATAAGAAACTTTAAATATTATGAAAATATAAAAATTAAAAACTAACTAAATTAATGGATCATTTTCTCTTTTCTGGAGCCAACCAAATAATTATTGAAAATTTATCCTACATCACCGAAGCCGTACTAGGTCCAACCCGATACAACCCATTACTTATTAGGCCGACCATAGGCATGTAACAACTATATGTAGCAATGTAATAAATCTTAGTTTTAATAGATTTAAAAGTTAGATTTATGAGTTAAAAAAGTTAATAGTTTGGAGATTAGCTAAGTGGTTAAATGATTGAAAAATTAGTTAGTAGCTAGGTAGAGAAATGAATATAAATAGATTATGTAAGAAATAAATTATATGGAATGGATGTGTTGTTTCTTGTTCCTCTCTCTCTCTCTTCCTCTATCTCTCTCTCCCTCCCTTTCTCCCTAGCTTCTTCTTTCTCTATACTTTCTCTCTCTAATTCTTCCTTTGGGAATATTTCCTTCACTACCAGTCAACTGACCACCAGAAGCAGCCGACCGTTTTTCCTCCTCTGGTCGACCAGCCTGGATAACCAGTCGACCGTCCCCTTCATCCACAAGCTGAGCAATTAATTTGCCCGAGTCAACTCATCCATTTGGATTTGTAACAAGGCATGCCCAAATGTACCGAGTCATTTCGTCCTACTCTAGACCGAGGCTTAACCGCAAACGACGTCGTTGAATCGTACTTTTTTGCCATCTCCAAGTTTCAGCAAACCAAGACACTTCCGATTCCGCACGCTCCATCTCCCAAGTTCACGCCTCTCAATACCCAATAATGGAACAACATCAACCACTCACAAACGGATACTCCGGCTCCGGCACGGCGGCGAACATTGCAGGTTCCGCTGCTGCCGTGGCTCGTGTGACAACGTCGTCGAAACTCTCGCAACTAACCGAGTCTCTCAAACTCGAGCACCAGCTGTTACGCGTTCCCTTCGAACACTACAAGAAGACGATCCGAGCCAACCACCGGTCCGTCGAGAAAGAGGTCTGCTCCGTCGTCGCGGCGGTCTCCGAATCCGCCGATGGTGATCTGTCGCAAAACGACGCCGTTCAGCAACTCAATTCGCTCGTTTCCCGATTGCAAGGTTTGAAGAGAAAGGTGAGTCAAGATAGAAAAAGACCTAAAGATGTGAAATTTGGTCTTGTTTTGTAGTTCCTGATGAGCGTTCTTCCTGATTCTTTGTCCAATTTTGTGATGGGATTTGAAATTCTCTCCTTCTCTTCTTGAGTCGTGATTAGCGCGCTAATCTGAGTCATGAAGTTCACTGATGTGATTGAAAACATTTCCTGGACCTGATGTTGAAAACATTTCCTGAACCTGATGTTGTTCTACATCGCAAGTTCACGAATTGAGATTTCTGAATCTAGTGCAAATTTTGTGTGCTTTACTCCCTCGATTCGAAACTCTCTCTCTCTCTCTCTCTCTCTCTCTGTATTTATGGTCTTGTGGTTATTGTGGTTGTTTTGTAGTTAGAAGAAGGAAGTAGAGCAGAGAACTTGCAAGCTCAGAGATGCAGAGCGCGACTCGATCACTTAGAATCAGCGGATGCTGAGAATATAGCAGAATGGAACAAGACTCGCTTGAATCGTGTTCTTGTGGATTACATGTTGCGGAGGTCATATTATGACACTGCAATGAAGCTTGCAGAAACCAGCAATATACAGGTAATAGTTGCCTTCCTGATATCGACTTTATGCTGTTTTACTGGCAGTTTCTTAATGTAGAGTTCAAAATGAATGAGCTCAAGAATTACAGTGAAATTTTGAAATACTATGTGAAATTCCATTCTGGTTTATTCTTTGCTTTTGTTTTATTTATGCTTTTGGGTAATCATAAGCACTGATGCCCTTTTGTTTTGGGTCAGATAAAGTTTATGAGCTCAATGCAAGATTGTAACTAGTTTTTTTCTGTTGACAAATCATCTAGAGCGTTTTGGGCCGAGCATGAGCTTTGTTCATAGTTTGGCGGAGGTTCTTTGTTAAAATCTTTAACATTCTTGAATGGCTAATCTGTGTTCTTTGGGGAACTTCTCTATGACTTAAGTTCTTTCTAGTCTTTAATGTTATCAGACGATTCTTATGATTTTGACATGCTAATTGGCTCCATCTTGTCCCAACATTCTGGTATGATTTTTTATTTGAGTTTCTTGTGAGACTCAATTGTTTGGGTTCGCGCTTTCGTTGACAAATATTTGCTAAGAACAGGATTTTAGGGTGATTTAAGCAGATAGTGCTGTTTTAGCATAATTTATGCCCTAGGGATTGATCAAGTTCAATGTGGTTATAACAGGATCTTGTAGATATTGATGTTTTTCAAGAAGCGAGAAGGGTTATTGAAGCTCTTCAGAACAGAGACGTTTCTCCAGCTCTAGCATGGTGTGCCGAAAACAAGTCCAGATTGAAGAAGTCCAAGGTACTCTACTCTTTTAAAGTTTATCAACCACAGTAAATGTTGTTCTATATGTACTTTGTTAGATTAAAGCCAGATGTAATGACTTTGGAATCTTAATCTCCAATTTCCTGATGTAATGACTAAAGCCAGATGGTCAATTGTTTGAAGCTTTCCTAAGCTGCAAATGTTTTGCTTTAGTCTTTGCACCTTGGTTTTGAGATATGACAATCTTCCAATGGGATTGAAAATTTACAGCCGAACTTCTTGATGCTTTTTTGGTGAAAAGTCTTAATTATAACTCTGCTGTGTAACCGTCCAGCATCCAATGATGTAAAATTGAGGACCTTGAAATTATGTGAAGAAACAACAGACAAACTTATTTGCTGTTGAAAGAATTATGCATTCTCAAAACCTTTTTACTATGACTGGATGTCAAGTACTTGAGGACTCATTTGAGAAAATGCACCACAGCGTTGAGAATATTCACAAACATTTCTTGAGCTATGAGTGATGGAGAGAACTTTGGGAATTTTTCTTGATTGAGAAAGTGACAGGATTCCCAAACGATACATTTACATTTGTTATCAAGATCCTGATATACACAATGCATATCATTGGAAAGAATTATTCTAGAAAGTTTATATCATTAGAAAGAGATCTTATAGGAGAATATTTAGAAACTAGTAAAAAGGAAATATTTTATAAAAATAGTAATTTACTTATTTTAGTGGATAGCTATCCTTTTAAAAAATAGTAGTTACCTTAGTTTTAGAATTTTTCCATATTAGAAATGATTTTAGGAGTTTTTTTTTTAGTAAGAAATCTATTATATTATAAACCTAGTTTTCCCTATTTAAAGGGAGTATGATAAATAAAGAAATAAGTTTAATTCTTATAAAAGAAATGTGATAGAAAACTTGTTAATGAACAAGTTCCCGTCCATAAAACCTTGGGTCTGAGTTGAATGGAACCAGAGAAATAAATGCAGAGATCTAAGAATTCCTGTTGTATGTGTTGTCAGCTTAACTCAGAAAGGAAAAGGAAGCCCTTTTATTCTTACTTCAACCGCAGTTGGCAATCAATGCCAAGTTTTGGAATCTTTCCAAAGCACCTAAGATTCTATTAGCAGGGGGATATGATGATATAAGATCACATACCAGAGGTCTATATTTCCAGCTCGTTGATCATTCTGTGATATGGGTTTGTCGTGAGCTTACAATTAAAGGTGTTCCAGGTGGATGATAAAATTTTGATATGAATGGGCCTTTTGAGCTTGATCTCTGGTGCGAGAGAAGGTCCCTTGCGGTTATTTGAAGTTAGATGCAAACAATTAGGTCAATGATGATGACTAGTTTTGCCATGCATATACGTTACAGGGGTTGTGGCATGTGTTGGCACTTATTTGAAAATGAGCCTACAAACAAAACTTTTATGGACTTTTTTATAACACTTTGAGACAGAGAAATGGATTACTGACTATAAGAAAGTCAAATAACCTTAATGACAACCTGCTTGGAAGAGCAAATGCAGCAAGACCAGACTAGAAAACAACAGAGAGGGGTCACAAAATACAATAAATTGAGGAATCATGTGTTATCTAATGATTCTAATTGAGGATGGAAACTCTTAGAACATGCTTGTTTAAACTAAAACATCTTGTGTCTCTCATACCATCTTTTCCTATGGGTATTTGAACGTTTTGAGGAATAATTGAAAACCTCAAGTCGATCATCATTAATTCGAAATGCAGTAATTGACCATTAAATTTATCTGATCAAGTAGACTTCTGGGAAAAGCCAATTGAGAGTCATCAGCTTATTCACTGAGCTTTAAAGGAAAACTTGGTGATAGTATTTTGGTCTATGGTCCCTCTGGGAATATCATACACAGATGATGTGGAATTTTTGTTGCAAACAGATTTGGTTGATGTTATTGTCTGAAACTCTCCAGGCCTTGGAAAATCACTTTGTTCAGATAGAGTGATATACATGATCATGCTTCGTCAATTTGTGACAGATGTCTATAACATTTAGTTTCTTTTCCCTGGTGCTTAAGTATTTCTGTTTCTATGCTTGGTTGGGAAAAGTACTAGCATGGTCTCATCCAAGGAAGTATTTATATTGCAACACTGTTTTTTTTCAGAAATCTCTCTTTTCTAGCTTATACCATTGGCTGTTGAGTTTTTCAAAGCTGGTGAGATTGCTTCCTATCAACTGGCGCAAATGCCCAAGCCTGCTAATTGGATGGTCTTGGCAACATACTTTGGATCATGGGACTGATTAGAGTAGTTCGGCCACATTGATGTCCACTCTTTAAATTCTAAAGAGAGTGGTGGATTGGCCTGGACCATTAGGTCAATTGTCAGTGAATGAAGTAGGCCAGTAGTACGGCTTTAGCTGAACACTAGCTCATCTGGCCTGCCCTTTGCTAAGTTTATGACGCTAGTCTGGTACTTTTCCATGAACTGATGGCTGCATGCTTCATTGGCTGTGGGGTTGTTCTAAGAATTTCTATCAAATTACTTAATTTTGAGAGTATGGACATTAAGTTCACCCAAAATGACAATTACTATTGGTCTACGAATTTAGCATGTAATCAACTCTAGGTCCTCCGAAAGTATTAGAACTCGTTTGTCTGTAAGGATGAAACTATAGAAATCATAGAATAATAGGCAATCATTATGGTGTTTGACTTTGTTGAACTTAAGTCTTTGTTTTAATATCTACAATTTTAACTTTGTCCAGTTGTAACTTTTAAAGAATATCTTGTTCCATATTTAGTCTCCCCACGAAGACTAAATTTCAACTTGATGGTCTGGAGTTAATTTCTATAATTATTACTTTCAATATCCTTTCTGGAAGATGGAAGGTTTTTCCCTTTTCTCTTTGGATAAGAAAGAAAATAAATATTCAAAGAAGCCCCCAAGCTCAACATAAGAAGCTTGTTTGCATGAAAAAGTTCACTATGACCCTGTTTTACTCCTCTACTCAATACGTGCAAATAGAAATTGTTTAATGCCTTCCAATGACCCTGCTTCGATTTTTCTGATCCTGTTATATTTTTAATTTTCTCTTTTTTTTTGTTTAAGAAAAAGAAAGTAGGTAAAAGCTTGCTTAAAATCTCAACCATTGACCTACCTGTGTTTAGGCTTTTGAAAATCTCATGAATAGGAGTAGTCTCACTGATATGAATATAACTCAAGAAATCTAGTCCCTGTCTTCTATGGTAGGGTCTGAGCATCAAAACTTCCCAATTTCACCTATAAGGAGTTTCTTTGGGTGTCAGCATCGCAGAGATGGTCTTGGCCTTAGTAATCCGGTGTGTAGAAATATCTTATGGTAAATGGTTTTGGCAAGCAACTTTGTAGTCTGACCCTTAGGCTAAAGGCGATTGAGAGCAAATATGGTATTCACTTTTCACAGCTATGGCTGGAATACTGAGAGAGATGAGAATGTATCACATGAGACCTCAAAAATTGATTTTCCCGCTTTTCACCTCTTTTCCTCTTTAATTAACTTCAAATCTGGTTATGGGTCTCGCATGATGTACTTGCAATATTTCTGTATGGGAATTCAACTCTCTCAATTTTTTCCTTCATTTTTTTCCATTTCTACTAATAATGTTCTTATATTTAGAATCTATATTATGGATGGGACTTCTTCAAGATTGAACTTTCCACTTCTCTGAAAACTATGCTAGAGAACTTTCAGCCTTTCCTTCTTAGACTTCTCGAAACTAATTCCCCTTATCAGACCAAACTGTTGGGATTTGCACTCAATATTTTCTGATTCCATTCACTAGAGCTTAGAATCTTCATTTTCTTTGGGAAATTTATTCTGGAAGGCTAAGGTTTCTGATATGATTCTTTTCAGAACTCAAATGCAGAAGGTTATAGAATGAAAACAATCTCAGAGTTTCATTGAAATTTCCATATCCATTACAAGCTTCATTTCCAGATTGTAGAGCCTAAGCTCCCCTTCAGCTTATAGCTGCCCAATTACAGGTTAATACACCCCTTTCCTCACTCGATTTTCCCCCCTTTTATTCTCACATTACCCCTTCATTCTTTTTAACAACTTTAGATTCCTTTCGGGAGGTTGGTTAATGCACCCTTCTTGCGCTGATATACCTTCAGTTTCCTGGGTTCCACCTCAGCAGCTACTTGTTCTCCCTCAGCCACCTCATCATCCACATGGCTTCCATCAGGCTTGTTTCTGGCTTTGACATCCTCCTCTGTACTGACTAGTTCCTCCCCTGTCTTCAGGTAATCTTCAGTGATCTCAATCATAGTTTTGCCAGTCACTTGCTCCTCCACAACCTGCAATTGATCCTCCTGCAATTTCTTCCTAACATTGCCCCCTGCTGAAAGTTCAACCTTGTCCTCAAGGCTGAAATCTGGGAATTGCTCTACAAATTCCGAAAGTTCAACCCACGTAGCATCCTCTTTGGTGCCATCCTCCCATCGGACCAGCAACTCACGGATAACTTGTCCTTTAGTTGTCGCCATTCAATCGTCCAATATTTCAGCTGGTTTGTAGGGATGGACTGCCTTTTCTAGTTCCTGAGGTAGGACTGGTTCGGAGATGTTTTGGCCTATCATCTTCTTCAGTTGAGATACGTGGAAAATAGGATGGATGCGGGACCCTTCAGGCAATTGAAGCTTATATGCAGCAGCTCCAATCTTTTGTACGATAGGAAAGGGCCTGTAATATTTAGCAGCAAGTTTGGCGTTGGACGAGTGGCAGACTGAAACTTGCCTATAATGACGCGTTTTTAGAAAGACCATGTCACCAATATTGTATTCCACGTGTCGCCTATGAATGTTGGCAAATTTCACCATTTGTTGTTGCGCCTGTCTAAGATTGTACTGAAGTTGCATCAAGATGATATCTCGTTCCCGGAGCTCCTTTGCCACTGCCTCTACTCTCATTTCCCCTAGAAGAAACCGATGCACGGTGGGCGGAGGTCTCCCATACACTGCGTGAAACGGGGACATGCCAGCTGAAGAGGGATGACTAGTGTTGTAGCTAAACTCAGCCCAAGGAAGCCAAGTGTGCCATTGTTTTGGGTTCTCGGACGTAAAACAGCGCAGGTAGGTCTCAAGTGTCCTGTTCAGAACCTTCGTTTGGCCATCCATCTCGGGGTGATAAGCACTGCTCATTTTCAGTTTTGTCCCATGCAAACGATTCAATTCAGCCCAAAAATGACTTAGAAATATCGGATCACGATCACTCACAATGGTCCGGGGAATGCCATGTAGTCGAACGATTTCCTTAATGAAAAGTTCTGCCACTACCTTGGCTGTAAAAGGGTGTCTTAACCCTATGAAGTGACCATATTTGGACAATCGATCTACCACAACCAATATGCAGTCCTTTCCTTGTGACCGAGGAAGACCGTTGATGAGATCCATAGAGATGTCCTCCCAAATCAATGTTGGAATAGGCAACAGCTGCAAAAGTCCCGCCGGAGATCGGGCTTCATACTTTTGTTGTTAACACACAAGGCAAGCGGCTACATAAATGAGAACTGATTTCATCATGCCTCTCCAAAACAAATTTGCAGCCAGCCTCTTATAGGTTTTTAAGGGACCCGTGTGCCCCGCCCCCGGGGTTGCATGGAACTCAGCCAAGAGAGTGGGAATCTACTTTGAATTCTCGGGAATTACCACCCTATTGTGATACATCAAAGTGTCATTGAGCAATGAGTAAGGAGGTCGACAATTAGGGTCCTTTTACAAAGCTTGCTTAAGTGCCGAGAGTTTAGGATCTTGAGAGATTTCTGCATTGATGTGTTTCCAATCCTCCCAACGCTGCCATGAGACGGTAGTACATTCAGTTTCATAATGCAGCCGAGACAAGGAATCCGCCACTCGATTGGTGTGACCCGGTTTGTATTGAACCTAAAATTCATACCCCAGCAGCTTGGAGAGCCAAAGTTGTTGTGCAGGTGTTGTAATCCGTTGTTCGAGAAGATATTTGAGGCTCCTTTGGTCTGTCTTAACTATAAAAGGTCTCCCAATAAGGTAAGGGGCGCAAATGCTGAATGGCGAGGACTAGTGCTATCAATTCCTTCTCATATGCTGATTTGGACAAAGATTTCTCGAAAAGAGTTCGGCTAAAGAAGGCAATGGGGCGACCGTTTTGCAAAAGCACCGCACCTATCCCATGCCCGGAAGCATCACACTCAATAAGAAATGGTTGAGTGAAATTTGGCATGGCTAACACCGGAGCACAAGTCATTGCTGATTGTAGAGATTGGAAGACGTGTTGAGCTTCCATTGACCAAACAAACGTGGGTGGCCCTTTTGTTAACAAATCGGTTTGAGGTCGTGCAATCTTCTCATAATCGCGAATAAACCTCCTGTAGTGACCGGTGAATCCCAAGAAGCCTCGAATATCCTTTTGACAGCGAGGAATTGGCCAATTTAGAATACAGGATATCTTTTCTGGGTCCATCTTCACACCGTCGCGGGATAATATATGGCCCAAGTAAGCAATACTTCGTTGACCAAAGTGGCATTTGGACTTATTGGCCAGCAGTTGGTTGGTGTCCAGAATCTGTAAAGTGACTTCCAGGTGGTGTAAATGGTCTTCCCAAGTGGTACTATAGACCAGGATGTCATCAAAGAAGACCAAGATAAACTTTCGAAGATAAGAGCGAAATATGTCATTCATTGTAGTTTGAAATGTGGCTGGAGCGTTCATGAGACCAAAGGGCATCACCACAAATTCATAATTACCAGAATGAGTCCGAAAAGCTGTCTTTGGGATATCTGACTCCGTCACTCGAATTTGATGATAGTCAGAGCGCAAATCAATTTTAGAGAAATAGGAAGCTCCATGCAACTCGTCGAGTAGCTCATAGACCATCGGAATTGGATATTTATCTGGAATTGTTGCTTTATTCAAGGCCCTGTAATCGACACATAAGCGTCAACTGTCGTCTTTCTTTCGAACCAACAGGACAGGGCTAGAGAAGGGGCTCGCACTTGGACAGATGATTCCTGCAAACAGCATCTCTCCAACAAGTTTATCTGATTTTTCTGCTCAAAGTTGTAGCGGTAAGGACGTTCACTGACTGAACCATACTCAGGATACAACGGGATCTGATGATCTGTGGGCCTGGAGGAAGGCAGTCGACTAGTTTCAGAGAATACATTCTCATAAGTGTGCAGTAGAGTGGTCAATTGTTCGTGTTGGACGGAAGTAAGTGGGGAAGAGGCAGAAGGCTGAGATGCAGTGTCCCTGTGGAATTCCCATAACCAAGCACCATACTCCATCTGAGAAATTTTCTTTAAAGAAGTCAATGAGGATGGGGTTCTAAGCAAGGTAGGATCCCTTGATAAGCAGACCGGCTGCCCTTTCCAAAGGAATTTTATGGTCATTAGTTGTCAATTGACTTGGACTTCCCTCAGAGTGGCCAACCAAGATACCCCTAATATAATGTTGACTCCCCCCAGAGGGAATAAGAAGCAATCAATTGATATTGTGAGACACCCCAAGTCGATTCTCAAGCCAATGCAGGCACCCGAGGATACAAGTTGTCTACCATCCCCTAATCGAACCCAGAAGGGTTCAGTGGATTGTATCTGAAGCCCCAATCGACGTGCAGTATCCTGTCACAAAGTTATGGCTTGCCCCACTATCTATCATAACAATTAAATTGTGTCCAAGTGAAATTGCTTGAAGTTTCATGGTATTGGGATGAGAAATACCTCCAACGGAAAACAGGGGAAGTTCGAGGGAAGTAGAGAGATGCCATTGTCGTGCTCGAGATCCTCTGCAGGTGGCTCTGCTACCGTGGCCTCTTCTGTAGTGGGAACTTCATCATCGCCAAGAATCAGTGCTCGAAGTGTCTTGCTAGGACAATTGTGAAGTGGGTGGTATGGCTGCTTGCATTTGAAACACAGCCCTTTTGATCGTAGGTCTAATAATTCTTGGTGGGACATTTGCCGAAAGGGTCGAGGAGATGTGTTTGAACTGGCATTCATGGAGGTTGGAGAGGATGAAGAACGAAGAATGGCGGGAGTGTGTTGAGCAGGATTCGGGTTAAAAGAAAAGTGGTTTCTGGTCAATGGTTTCGGGTGAGATTGAGTGTCGGATCCCCCATAGATCAGGTTCGCCCCGGCCCATTTCCCTAACCCGAGTGGGTTGCGGTGGTTTTCTTCTTTACCCAAGAAAGTATGTGTTGTGAAGAACCCATTTTCCCGTTTAATTTCCCTTGCTAACTTCGTAGTTTGGAAGAGAGAAAGAGCTTCATGCGAGCAGATGCGTACCCGAATTTCGTCTTTGAGGCCATTGAGAAAAAGCCCTAGATGAATCGAGGGACTTAAGCCTTTGACAAGTGCTGCTCTTCTGACGAATTCATCAATATATGCATCGACCGAACCAATTTGTTTCGTGGAAGCCAGACCCTCGAAGGGATTTGCTAATAGTCCCCCGCCAAAGCGGTCGAAGAGCTCTGAAGTCAGTTCGGACCAGGAGAGCGACGGATTTTGGGCGAATAGCCACTGAACCCAGTGAAGAGCTGCTCCATCCATGGAGATTCTTGCCAGAGAGACCTTCATTTCATCGCTGATGTGATGAATGGTGAAGAATTGCTTTGCCCGCGCTACCCAAGCCACCGGATCTCGACCATCGAAACAAGGAAGATCAATCCATCGCAACGTCGACTGAAAATCGTCCGTTGAAGAGAACTTAAATGGGGGTTGTGGTTGGGTGTGAGCTCCCAGAATAGGAATGGAGCCGATCTTGAGCGAAGGATTCCCTGGAACCCCATTCAAGGTCGAAATCGAAGAACCTGCTTCATCGCGTCAATCAGACTTCTGGCGAATGAGAGCCGTGACTAAATCTTTCAAGGACTTTAGCTTCTCCAATTTAGATTGCTGGTGAGTCATTTTGTCAATTAAAGTTGCAACACTCTTCCCAATTTCAGTGATGCTCTTCTCCAAAGTTTCGAATTTGGTCTCCATTCTTGTGTAGGTCATTAATATTGTGTTGTATGCAATTGAAAAAGGGATAGAAAGAGAGATAGAGAGAGAAAACAGAAGAGAGGGGAAGAGAGGGCAGGTCGGACCAATTTGATATGGTTCTTTACAGAACTCAAATGCAGAAGGTTATAGAATGAAAACAATCTCAGAGTTTCATTGAAATTTCCATATCCATTACAAGCTTCATTTCCAGATTGTAGAGCTTAAGCTTCCCTTCAGCTTATAGCTGCCCAATTACAGGTTAATACTCCCCTTTCCTCACTCGATTTTGCCCCCTTTTATTCTCACATTACCCCTTCATTCCCTTAACAACTTTAGATTCCTTTCGGGAGGTTGGTTAATGCACCCTTTTTGCGCTGATATACCTTCAGTTTCCTGGGTTCCACCTCAGCAGCCACTTGTTCTCCCTCAGCCACCTCGTCGTCCACATGGCTTCCATCAGGCTTGTTTCTGGCTTTGACATCCTCCTCTGTACTGACTAGTTCCTCCCGTCTTCAGGTAATCTTCAGTGATCTCAATCATAGTTTTGTCAGTCACTTGCTCCTCCACAACCTACAATTGATCCTCCTGCAATTTCTTCCTAACAGTTTCCTCCTAGGTCAAGCTTAGCTATGGTCTATGATATGCTAATATATAAACAGCAATGAATTTGTTTCACATTCAGAGGCCAAAATAGGCAAATAGTCTTGGTTGGTGTGCTATGTGTGCACCAGAAGCAAGAAAAAAATAAAGGATTCACCCCTTCTGACATTGTCTACTTGTGTACTGAATGTGGAATAATCATTTTGGCATCATGGGAGATAATGGATTTTAGAGGCCAATGTAATGTAACAGGTCAATTGATTACCTGCTTGAATCATGTCCAGCTATTTTGTTTTTACTTGTGTATGTTTGCATTTGTATGTGTATGTAAGTATGAATGAACCCCCATCTATGCAACAGAATTTACTGTTAAGAGGGTAGTGTTATAATGGCTAAGAACCTGTACAAGCAGCATGCTGATGTCCCCATTTTACTGTTGCAGTCAAGTTGATCCATCTTCCTTCTCCATCAATTTTGTAACAGATTTATCTTGTTCCTTTTGTGCTGCATGGAGTTAATTGTGTGTTCTTTTCTCTGACATAATAATTTGTAGCTCAATGTGTCAAATCAATCTCTTCCACAAAATAGGTGTGATTTAATTTTCAAAAATCAGATGCTGGGAGGTGGATTCCTTACCAATACTAGTGTAGCTATCGAAACTTATGATGTTAATAGTGTGTAAAAGAGTTTACTGCATAGGGCATTACTACTAGAGAAAATCTCTAGAAACATAGGTCTAGTGACGTTTAATATCTTGAAATGAGACATAACATCTAATTGAAAATAGTGATAGATCTTAAATTCTGAAAATTTTATCCCATGCATGGTTTCCTCAATATTGTAAGAGTTAGTATTCCTGCAGAGAAGACAGGCTAGGTACCTTCGTTTGCAAGCTCATGGTTTAGTATGACTAGCTCATTAAAAGAGAAATTAGAAAACTCTTCAACTTTTGATGCATAGGATATGCTCCAGCATGGAGGTATCTTATCTGATGACTTGTGAAATATGGATGCAGTTTAAGCTGATTTGACTTACTTATTAATAATTGTAGCCATGTCTATTTTTGGATTATATCTGGGAGTGTCAACAGGTTTAATTCTGAGAGCTTTCTTATTGGCAGAGCAAATTTGAATTTCAATTGAGGTTACAAGAGTTTATTGAGTTGGTGCGAGCTGAGAACAACATGCGAGCTATTACATATGCCCGCAAGCACCTTGCTCAATGGGGATCTACCCATTTGAAAGAGCTGCAACGAGTCATGGCTACTTTGGCCTTCAAGAGCAATACTGAATGTTCTACATACAAGGTGAGTCTTTTATCTCCTCTGAATCTACATTTTAAATTATAGCTGGGTTGGTGTTTGCATTGTTTTTCCTTTGGTGGTGTTCTCATGTAACAAATGAACTCTTGATGTCTTCCTGTTCTGCAGTTAGTTTCAGGCATTTGCATGCTGTGAAAATTATTTCATTAATGGGGAAAAAAATGATGTTGATAGTTAAATGATCTGGGTCAAACCAAGTCATTGAGTATTTGCCTCAAAGGCCCCCTCCTTTAAATGCTAACAATCAATAAGATGCTGAAAATGTAAATGGTACAAATGTAGTTAAAAAGAATCACTTCTGTTGGAAGTATTAGAAATCTTTGATGGCCACATTCTCATAATATCCAGTGAATTTTACACCGGTCTTTTGAGTTGCATCTCATGGGCATGTCTAGGCATAACAGAAGTACATCACGGATGTGGTAGAGTAACGCACCAGAATCATGATTTTCATTATTCGTTACTTTGTATTGGATGGTCAACCCTCTACTCCACTATATTTTTGTTCAACATTTGATTTTCCATTAGTTCATTGCCGTGTGTTGTGTTGTGCTGTGATTTCCTCTTTTTTTTTTTGGGAGAGGGGGTAGATTTTCTTTGTCCTTATCAAATTTTCAGGGGGAATGCAGCATGGTTTAGATTTATGTTAGAAACATATATTCTCAAAACATAATCCGTCTTTTCTCCCGTACGTACTATCATGGAAGTCCTTGCTCCTTTTGGTAGCAAGTTAATCCCAAAGGTAATCTAAGTGTTGCTCATTGTCTCTTAATCTAGAATGGCATAATTCTCAAGTTAAGTTCTAGGTTTAATTTTCTGTCAAAGAAGAAAACATGGTTCAAGTTTCTTTTTCTTTTCTTTTTTTTTTCCCCTTCTTTTTCCTGACTTGTCCTCAAATTTTCTTTTTGGTTGATTTTTTATTTGATGTCATTATCGGCAAATATGAGTGTTCCAACTAATTCTGTAGATGTCCAGGTACTTAGCTTTCTGAGATGGGATATCAAATCTATCCTTATAAATCAATGACATAGCAAAGAAATAGGCGGGTGCTTGGTTCATGCATTGTTCACACTGTTGTCTGCTCAGAAACTCTTGATTGAGGCCCTTTTGGCTTTTTTTAAGTTAGTCAGCAATCAAATGCATCTGTTTGTTGTGGTTGCAGGCTTTATTTGAGCCAAAGCAATGGTATTTTCTGGTGGACCAATTTAAACAGGAATTCTGCAAGTTATATGGCATGACCCTTGAACCTCTGCTGAATATTTTTCTGCAAGCAGGACTATCGGCTTTGAAAACACCGTATCCTTTCGATTGGCTGCATATATTGTAGTTCCATTGCCCTTTTACCCTATCTCAACAGGTCTTCTTGTTTTGCTAGTCACGCTATAATTTTTGCATCAGCAAATGCCTGCACCAGTGATTTTTAGGTATTCGAGAAACTCTCAGTTTACATTATGTACATATGGTGGTAGGCCTTGATATAGATGGATCAAATATCATATATTTCCAACATGTCTAGATAGATTCATTGGCATCAGCACTAGCTTGTGTGAGGTATTCTGAATTCTTTGCATGCAAAGCACCTTTAGAGATACTCCAGAATGTATCTAGGAAGGCTAAAATTGGCACGGTCTTTTGTATTTAAGCATCTCTCTTTCTTGTGCATAGTTATAGTGCCGTATTCTGTTGCCTTGACCTGAATTAGATTCTGTTATGACGATGACTGCACAAAGGAAGATCCACTCTCTCAAGAGAGCTTCCGGAAACTAGCATTGCCTTTACCATTCTCAAAGCAGCATCACTCGAAGCTTGTCTGCTACATTACGAAGGAACTTATGGATACAGAGAATCCTCCACTAGTCTTGCCAAATGGCTATGTGTACAGCACAAAGGTCATTTCTCTCACTAGTGTAACGTTCAAAGTGCTTTGCGTATGCTTCTGATTCATTTCATATGATTTTTCTCTCCCTTGCAGGCTCTTGAAGACATGGCCAGGAGAAATAATGGAAAAATTACATGCCCGAGGACAGGCTTAGTATGCTCTTATACCGACCTGGTGAAGGCCTATATTTCATGAACTTGCGCCTACAATGTGTTCAAAAGGGTAAAAACCTTTGACAGAGATTACGTGAAAAAAGGTTGAGATGTTAATTCATTGTGGCTTCTCCAAGCAGAGGAGCTGCTCAACATACTTGCCTAGGTAGTAGTCCATCTCAGCCAACTACTTGGTTCTTCCGAGGTTAAAGGCCTGTATTCTGTAAATATGCAAGGAAACCTAAACTGTTCTTCATCTCTTTTGCTCGTTTGCTTATTCGATCACTGCCAGTCTAATGCTTCTGTTTTAATCAAGTCGAGACGCCAATGCTTCTGCTGGTGTTAAAAAGTGTTGTACAAATCTAAACTGCTGAAAAATAAGTCACTTTTAAAAATTAGGTTTGGGCTTGGTTTTTTTTTTTTTTTTTCCCTTTTTCTATTTGGCTCACGGACTATAATTAAGATTTTTTTTGAATCATAGAATTGGTTAGGTACAATAATTGTTGATGTATCAACTCATAATATTATTTCATTATTAGAAATATTTTTTAATAGTTTGTTTTCCTCAGAAAATATTGAAGCGATCGCCTTAGCTTAAGGTAGTAGGGAAATAGGTGGGGTGCACTGTAGATCTGTAAAAAGGCCAGGGCTAGAACTCCATTTAAGGGCTCGTAATGGGCCAGGTCCGCCTACGAGGGCCCGAATATAATGCAGGCTCCGACATCAGGCATTGCACAACAGGCTTGAAGTTAATTTTTATCCTGACAACGTCTACAAGCTTGGGCCATTTTAGGTCGCAAACTATCTTTTGATATAAATCTGTCATCCAATAACCACATTTGAAGCCATTGAGAAGCAAGACAGACACTTGACTTTTTTTTCTTTTTTATCTTTTTTTCTTTTAATTCTCTTCTAAAAACTTAATACGGAGTATAGCAAGTGAATGTCGTTAAAGAGAATCTAATAATCACAATCCTCTTTTTTCTAACTCGTGATTCAAAATTCGAATCTCATGTAACTAAAAAAAAAGACATGAAATGGAGAAATTTCTAATCGATACATACACCGATGGCATCCATTCCCTCGTACAGTTGGCGATCAGCTCAGTGGGTCTTTCCCTTTCCTGAGGTAGGTTGGCGTGAACTGGAAAGTAACAGTTGCTACAGCAGGGGTTAATTTGTGTCCTGCAGTGTGAAACAAGCTAAGCTTTGGGTTTTGTATCATGGTCTGCTTCGAGCAAATCACCAAGGGCTAGCTCATCCTCCAATTGAAATGGACTGTAGCAGCCGTCTCCCTCATTGCTAGTCACAATATAGTGACGATGCAGAAAGTGGATCGAGGGTATAAACATGTGCGCATCTTGCAGGTCAAAAGCGCAGAAAATTCTTGTGCTGACTGGCTTGCTATCTTGAGAGTTGACTCCAGAGAAATGGAAGGGATTGGCGGGCTGTTCCCATGGGTAAGTCGTAGGGTCCTGCTGTTTTCTTGTGCTGCCCTCATTGAGCTCCGTTTCTGCTGTTGTTCGGATCTGTTTCTTTTAGCTTTCTTTGTTCTATGTCGTTTTGGGCCTGTGGCCACATTTCAAGGACCTAAAAAAGGGGGAAATATATCCAAAAAAGGGCATGGACCACTCCAATACGTATATATCCAGACAAAATACCTAAGATGTACCAAAACCAACAACCATCAACATCTGACACACACAGCATATTTTCCTAAATATATAAAATAGTTAAAGGAAAGTTTTCACACAAATATAAATTGTACTGAGGCAAGAAAAAAATTTTGAGTCTTGGACTCTTGTTCATACAAAATACTAAAAAGATGGAAATTCATTATGATGGGGCACATATAGCAAGTTACTCATACCCGCAGTTTTAAGCTGATTCACTGCCTCCACGGGAACCATTACGGTCATCATCATCATCACCACTTGGGAACCTGTCATTTCTTGGGCTAGGGCTCCGACCGTTCTCTCCATCAGGACTTCTATAAGTCCTTCCCTCAGGACTGGCTCTTTCAGCATCAGCAACAGGACTTCTGCTCCTTGCCCTGGGGCTCCCACTGTAGTCCGACCCATTCTCCTGCCTCCGGTGCCTTGGAGAAGGGCTCTCTCTCCCATGTGGACTTCTATCCTCTGGAGTCGGACTATGCTTCCTCCCTTTCAAAGGTGGAGATGAAGCCTTGTGTCGTTTCGGACTAGAACTTCTAGATCTTCTCTCAGCACGATCAACACTACGATCTCTCTTCACAGGTGATCTGGATTGGCTGAAGATGGGATCAACACAGAGTACAACATTAATAAATCTACAGCATGTACTTGCAAATTGTGCAAATTGTACATAACAAAACATACAACAAAAGGCTGGTTGTCTCACCAAACCAAAAAGCACACAGCCCAATTTGAGAAATCTGTAGACTCAAAAGAGTTTGTCCAAGGATACAATTACGATGGCTCAACTATAAAAGGAAAATATCATTCTCCATGGCCAAAAATGCCTCTGATTTGCTTCATGGAAGTACGTGTCATCAACTGAATGGTTGCAAAAAGACGCAATTTATATCTGACCAATCACGTAGTACCACATCTGGACTTGAAGCAAAATCAGGGCCTCCAGGCACCCATGAATAGTATTATCAAGTAAAAAGTAGCACAAAAACACAAGTTCAAGGTGGCTCGTCCATTCCTTTGGACTTTGTATCGCCTTCAATCAAAAAACCAAGCGACAGGAATACACCAGAATTATTTTTTAGTAATTTGAGATGGCATCGGCATCTAAAGGAAGAAACATCCAAATATCCATGGAGTTTCATGACTAAGAAGGTAACAACTCAAAAGTTATGATGCCCATTCCCAGTGACAAGAAAAAGTTAACAAGAACAGTAAACACTAAACATGTTCTTAACACACAATAAGAATGATGATTGCACTTGTCAGATAAGAACCTGTAGCTGCGGCTCCGACTATAACTACGGCTACGGCTTCTACCACGGCGAGGTGATGGTGATCGAGAATAACTCCGCCGGCTGCAAGAGGGTTAAAGTAACCATATTAAAAAATAATAATAATAATAATAAATAATAAACAAATATATATATGAGATGGATATGAAACCATATTATACAATCCAACAATGTGAATAAGAATGCTTAAAGATGATTCAACTACATACATACCTTAGCTTCTTTGGACTATTCTTGCAATTTCTTTCAACATGACCACGTTCCCCACAACGATAGCATTTGTTCTTCCAATCACCAGCTTTGCAATCTCGAGCCCAATGGCCATCAAGTCCACAATTGAAGCAGCGCCCCGTTCCAGGAGCAGGGCCTCTGCCAAGATAATCCCGCGATCCACCTGGACCCCGCGGTGCCTAATAGGTGAAAAATGTTTTAGTGCTATATGAGAAGTAGCATATAACATGCAAAGAGAATAAGATAAAGTGATGTTCAGGCACGTGATCCACAGGACCGGGAAAAAAAAAAAGAAAAAAAGAAAGGTGGTCTTAGTAACTTATAAACCACAAAAACAGAACCAGTCCACAAAGTTAACTCTAAGAACAAGGTCAAATTTCTTGTATCTAGAGCTGGAATTTCCTCCAGTCTCACCACTTACATCTTACACAATGAGCTTATACACCTTCAAACAAAAAAAATCATAACTCAATAATGATTGAAAAGTTCGTGCATGAGAATTAACTTTATAATTCAGTCTATTTTCATTTTTCATGTAGAATGACTTTCATAAACATAGACACCACTAAAGAGGATTTCTTGTCTGCCCTTTAAAATTAGAAGCTCAAAATCATTGATAACAATAGTCAGAAGAAATCATTTTGAATTGCTACTTATATTATTAAGTCATAAAAACATTCTTAATGCTTAATCCAAGTGAATCCAATCCAAAGATTCAAAAAGTTGAAAATTGCACAAAAGCAGTAATTGCTACTGCGATCAAAAAATTGCATTAGGAAGGTACTGTCTCGCACAAGCCCGTCCTCTTTCATTTTATACAAGAGAATCCATTTATTAAAAAAGACCTCTTAAGCTCTACAAAAGGAACCTTGCATAAATTTTCAAGGGAATTTAAACAAGTTGCCATGGAAATCATTTGGTATAGGAACTCAGTTAAAAACTTACACCCTTTGCAAACTCCACGATGATTCGACTTCCATCAACATCGCGGCCATCCAAACCACGTCTAGCATCATCAGCATCTCGAAAATCACTGAATTCCTGTTATTTCATATGGAACAGAAAAGAATACAAAGCCTTATATTTGCAAAGCATGCATAAGACAGTGCAGCATTAGGTGCACCTCATATCTAATAAGAACAATAAGAAGCTTAGATTAGAGTCAGAAAATACATACAACAAAGGCAAATTCATGCTTCATATCCACGTCACGTACTCTGCGTAAATGGGTCCAGAAATAATAAGGCCATCATTACATAACAACTGAAGGGTTGATACTTCGCCCCCTCACAGATGAACTAAACACCAAAATAGACTGTTGCCATATCCACTAAAACACACGTAGTAACTATATAGAAAGAATCGCCAAGGACTCCCATACACTCCGCAAGAATGGCCATCAATTCCACCAAGTGCACCCTCCCATCATAGACCTCCAGGTTGGGCTAAAGCCCAGAAACCTTCAACAAGATCATTCATGTTAAATTACACTTGCACTTGGTCTGGGGCAAAAACGAACACTGAATGTCAAGCACAAAAAGGACTTGAGCTTGGCAAAGGTATTACGTCATACCAATGGACATCCCAACACAATAAACCCCATAACTTACACACTGGTCACCACTTGAAATCAAGATCCAAATATATTAGATCAGTTTGAACAGGGGAAAAAAAAAAGAAGAGAAGAAAAAGAAACAAACAAGCAGCTATCCTCGGAGCACAATTTAGACACTCGACACTAAGGCATGTAAAGCAATTCAAACCAAAATTCACACACATGGTAGACAACTATTAGAAAGCTTTCTCAACCAACCTGCCATATTTGTTGAACAACCTCTCGAGGTCACGAGACCGAGTTCGAGATGATAGGTGGCCAACATAGAGACGGGTGCTTTCACGGCGACGATCATCATACCGAGGCATCACTCTGCAAAGTCATGAAACAAAACATAATTCCAGATGCACACAACCATTCAAATTGAACTTCCAGACGACAAGAAAGGATAAAACAAGACGTCCATTGTCTTCCAATCTCAGCCCACCTCCCCATTACAGGTCAAAATAATCCCCTGAGAACATGTTTCAGATATCATATAACACATGTTTACATGCCAAACGCATAAGAACAAAGGAATTAAAGATGTTGATAGGTTGCCCTATGTAAAAAGATGATAACGCATCACCCCTTTAAGAAATAACAGCCCCCCCCCCCAAAAAAAAAAAAAAACCACCACATGCATAGTGCCAAATCTTTTAAAACTTTCGGCCCTATCCACTCCCTTAGTTCAAAATACGCCCTTATTCATTATCCCGCATTTTGAAACCATTGAAGCCAAATTAACAAGAAAAGATGTGAATTGTCTGCAGGTCTTCACAAAAACTATCAACCCCAAAATATTGCCATAAAAAAGATTGATTGCAACCATCTCAGACTCCTCCGTTTTATTTCCCATATTTCAACTCAACTAGTTCATAAACCTAAGCATCTCATCCAACCGTAAAATCCCTAGAATCTACTGTCATGTTACCCCCAATTTTACCCAACCACTGTGGTGTTTACCCACAAAATCTACTGTCATGTTTACCCAAACTAAAGAGAGACTGTGTGAATGTCTGCAGATTTTCACAATAACCATCAAACCCCCACAAAATTACCATCCAAATTACCCAAAAAAAAAGGTTGCAACAAACTCAGCCTCCTCAATTTTATTTCCCATATTCTTCATACTTAAATGCTATTCAACAAAAATTATTTTATACATCTAAACACCTAATAAACCCCCAAGATCCCCAGAATCTACTGTCCGAGTCAAGATTTCAATGTTCTTCTCACTCTCTCTTGTAGCAATAAACCACATCTCCAGCTCTATCGAACGAGTCAATCACAAATAACAAGGCCATAGAGAGAGAGAAAGAGAGTACCTTGTTCGATTCAAACAAATTCCTTCACTCAGAAACACGATCACAAGATCTAGAGAAAGAGAGAGAGAGATCAGATCCGATGCTTAAACACAACAGAGACAAAATTACAATGAAGAAACGCAGGCTTACCGTTCTGTATAACTCAGAGAGAGAGAGAGAGAGAGAGGTACCTGAGCAGAGACGATGACAAGCGAACCCTAATTCCTCTTTCTTGGAGATAGACTTCTGAGTCCAATTAAATAGGTGTTTGGTTAGAACTTTTGACGGCCTGGATCAATTGCAGAGGGGGACCGACGGTTCTAATTGATCGTGGTTGTTGTGTATGCAATTACCAGAATACCCTTCGAGACAGACCACATCCAAATTTTCTTTCTACTTCTTTATTCAAAATTAATGTAACATAAAGTAAAGAGAATAGCAATTCATATATCTAATCCCATTTCTAGAAATTAATATAATTAATTTTTAAAAAAATTAGAAGTTATTAAAATAAATATTATATCCACATTTTATGAGAAAAGTTCCCAAAAAATAAAATGATGGAATAGTACAAGCAATTCAAATTTTTTTATTAAAAGAGTATTATTTTTTTCAATTAGTAAATTTCTAAATTTTTAGATAAAAATTGAGTTATTGATTCAAAATTATTCTAAAATAAAATAATTTTACAAAAATATCTCTATTGTTAATAAAGCATATCCAGCGTTTGGTGTTTAAAATCGTTCACAAAATTTCCTAACATAAATATGAGATATTTTTTATAAAGAATTGGTTTTATAAAATTTCTTTTGTTCGTCCTTCTTCAAAAAAAGGCTTTACTTTTTCTTTTGTAGACATGCATGATACCGACACCTTATATGTATTAGGTGAATGTGATGAAGGTGGGTTATGACTAAACAGATACCGACTCTTTATTAACTCGAACGCTAGCTGTCAATGGGCGGATTCACCTGCAAAAACCACCGGAGGGTATTCCGACGGGGAGACTCTGACGCTCAAGTCAGAAAGAGCGATTTTCGTTTGAAAGAAATAGATTGAGAGTAGAAAGAAGATGGTTCCATGTGTTTAATGTGCCTCTGTGTTAGGCCTAAAGAGCGTACTTGATGTCGAGAGTTTTGAGATCTTTTATACCTGCGAGAGTTGTGCGCCGCTGAAAGACTTCTACCCTACTTTGCTTATCAAACTGATCCGGGAATCTCGGAAACTAATATTACGAATTGATCACAATCCTGTTATATCGGGAAACCTTCTTCTTCGGTAAAGATGTTTTCCTTATCTGAAAGATTCCGAAATTGTTATAATGAGATGGGGGTTGAAATGAATGAAGTTCTGACCTTCCTTTCTCAATCGGTAGGAATGTTGTCCCTCGTTCGGCCATTCGACCGATAACGGGTCTTTTGAGACTCGTCCAGTTAAAAGGCTGACATTCGTTTGGTTGATCGGTATGATTATCTCCATTTGATGGGTTACGATTGGTTAATCGGGGCGACTGAGATCCTATCGTTCGGTAGACCCGGGCGACTAAGGCCCTTCAGTAGATCGGTTGACCGGGGCTGAGACCCCATCGTTCGATAATCCCGGACGACTAAGGCCCTTCACTAAATTATTATTGCGGTCGTTAGATCTTGATCGGTAGACTCCCCTTTTCATGAGCCCTTTGAGAATTGACTCTTTTGGACTAGGTTTTGGACTATGTCCCATCATAATGAAATTTGAATATGACTCTAATACTATGTTAAAAATAATTAAATAAGATTCTGATATCAAGTTGATATATAAATATGATTCTAATATCATATTTGAAAATTATTAATTTAATTTTAATATATAATATATTTTAACAGTATTAAATAAAATAATTTTGAGTGTAAAAAAAAGTTTTATTTTCTCCTTTTTTTTTTCTTTCTCTTTTGTTGTTAAGCTTGGGGTTATGCATGCATGCCTAAGAATTTGCCAATTCATTTGGAGAAACAAAAATCCAAAATTTTTCTATTTTTTTAATTTAAATTCCATAAAGTAAATGTCACCATGCTTGGTTTTAATATATTAAGTATGGAATCTCAAGTTTGGATCTTCGATTTATAAAATTTGGTTGTATTTTATTTGTAAAAAGCAAAATGGGAGGAAAAGAAATTCTTCCATATAAATGGATCCTTCCCATTGTAGTACTATCATTTGAAGAATGGTAGAGGATCATACTCAGCATTTTATTAAAATTGTGATAATGAATTTGCCTATGGTTCATTTCAACCATTACACAATAGAACGACGTCTTCATGGTAACACTCGAAGGGATGGCAATGTTGATCTTTCTTCATACTACCCTTTTACCAACCAAAAAATAAATTAAAACAACCATCGTTAAATTGAAGCATGACAAATGTTAAAGGGTTTGCAAAGTCGTTCCAAGAGAATAGTCTAGTGATTACAACTTTCTTCCTCAACCCTATAATAAGAGATTCAAATTTTATGTAATAAAAAAAAGGTCTGCAAAGCCTTTATTCAATTAAGAACAACAAATGTTAGATGGAGATCATAGGGTTACAAAACATACAAATGTTTCTAAGCCTCGTAATTTCCTTTTACCTGGTACTGAATCCAAGGGAGTAAACTTTAAGGGCAAGACATGGTCAAGCTATCAGGTCGGTGCTATGATATGAATAAAACTATTAAGATACAGCACTATTCCTAAATAAAAATTGAAAAGGAACCATCCCTCCAAGATGCTAGCTTACATTCTGAAATTACCCCCTATACATATGGGACTTCCCGTATCTTACCCGGTAGATTCTGGCTACAGTTTTTCTTAAAAGAATTATAACGGTGTTAATGCCTCTCCTTTAGCGAGTTAGAATGTTATTGCATGCTTTTAATGCAAAATTTGAGCCAAAATTAAACGGAAGCAAAAATTGGATTTTATGATTACTTCTAGCCATGTTTTTCTCCACTACTTCTGGCGACTGCAAAAACTCCAAAAAGATCTTTAGAATGTGCACGAACCTTCTAAACCCTTGATTTTCATTCAATAGATGATGTGGAGTTTAGAAATTTAGATTTAGATACTCAATACACTAAGAGAGAGTTTATATAGACTCTTAACTATCAAAAAATCATTAAAACTCTATAATTGTCACTCTAAATTATTGTTGAACCTTATAGGAAGGGAATTAAATATTCAAAATGGAAAAACAAAATTAATTGTGTGGAAGTTTGAATAGGATACCAAAATCCGGCCAAATACATCGATATGCTTATTTCGATTACTACTCTTATTATTTTTAACTAAAAATATAGCAGTTGAACTATTATAAAATACACATAATGACATAGGTATAGAACCTAAAATCTTAAATCCAGGTATAAAACTCTTAAGCCACACCACGTGTGACGTAACCTTAAAACACGTCATAAACTCAACTTCCATAGTTGAGGTTGCAGTCAATATCCGCTTAACATTCCTTCACGATATAGCTCCACCAGTCATCATGAAAATGTAACCCGATGTTGGTTTTTGGGAATCAATATAGTTGGCAAAGTCTGAATCTGAGTACCCGACTACTTTTAAATTGTCGGTTCTTTTGTATGTAAGCATATTCTTTTTGGTATCTTATTGATATCTCAATACCTTCTTTGTAACTTTTCAATATTCCAAACTCGGATTACTTTAATATCTTTTTAACATCCCCACAATATGCGCTATGTACAGACCTATGCATACATGAGATTTCTAACAATGAAAGCATATGGGATGTTAGCCATCTACTTCCTTTTCAAATCTATCTTAGGGCATTGGTCCAAATTGAATCTATCACATTTAACAATTGGAGTTATATTTTGTGAACAATTCTTCATTCTGTATCTCTTAAAAATTTTGTTGATATAGATCTCTTAAGATAGTTTCAGAATCTTATGAGATCTATCTCGATATATTTTTATATCAATGACATAAAATGCATTATCCAAGTCCTTTATCTCAAAGTTCTTAAAAAGGAATGAACTTTTTCATGTCATACAGCATCTTCTTATCATTGGTGACAAATAATATATCATCCATATACAGAACAAAAAAACAAAATTTGCTTCTACTAACCTTGAGATATATGCATTGATCCATAATGTTCTCTTCAAAACCGAATGAACTAACTACATTGTAGAATTTCAAATACCACTGACGAGAGACTTGTTTTAGCTCATATATATAGATTTCTTGAGTTTGCACCTCAAGTGCTCACTAGCGCTAGAGGATAATTCTTCTGATTGACACATATAAACCTCTTTCTCTAGTTCCTCATTAAGAAAAGTTATTTTCACATCCATTCACTACAACTCCAGATCAAAATATGCAATAAGTGTCAGAATGATACGAAATGTCTCATAACCATATCAAGTAAGATCTTGTTTCTTCTTTTAACTACTCTATTCTGGTCAGGTGAATCAAGCATGTGTATTGAGTAATGATCTCATTTTCCTAAATGAATCTCACAAATGGACTTGGTACTTGTCCATTCTCTATATAACTTCCATAGTATTCTACATCTCTATCTGACTTTACAATATTTATTTGCTTATCACGTTATTACTCTACCATCGCCTTAAAAATTTTAAAAGCATTAAACATCTCGTCTTTATGACGAAAAATATAGAGATACATATATCGTGAATAGTCAATTATAAATGAGATGAAATAACTATAATCATACGAGTCTGTATCTGAAATATAAATGTCCGTATATATGATTTCAAGCAATTCTGAGCTCTTCCTATCATTTTTTTTGAGTTTTGTTGGTCTACTTTCCCTTAATACAGTCTATACAAATCTCAAAATCGCTAAAATCTAAAATATCAAGTATCTTATCTTTTACCAACTTTTCTATTTTCTTTATAGAGATGTATCCTAATATTCGATACCACAACATAAAAGAGTTTTCCTCAATGACAACCCATATATGTGTTACATTTATACAAGTATTGTCTTGTAAAATAATATCGTATAATCTATCTAATAATAAACTATAACCAACAACATTTGAACGAAAAAATAATGTTATTTTATTATTAAATTGGAAAGAGTAACCACATAGTACAAATTTTAAAACAAAAATTAATTTTATATAAAACTTAGGTATATAAAATACTCTCTTCAATTTCATGACATGTTTGCTAGCCAAAACGAACTCATAATCGCCAATGCATTTTACCCATGAACTCATCTTGTTAGCTAAATAGATGAGTTGTTCATGACCTACTGACTTTCTTAGGTTTTGCAAGCTCTGCAATACATTCGTAACGTGGATGGTACAACCAGAATCAATCCAATGTGTAATGAGAAACCTCAGTCATGCAAGATTCATAATAAACTAATGAAATTTTTATATCTTTATTCTCAAGCCATCATTTGTATTTGATACAATTCTGTTTTATGTATCCCTTCTTTTTACAGAAAAAAACACTTGAACTCTTTCTTCATATTCATTTTTGGTTTTGTGTCTTTTTGATTCAGTTTGGATTTGCATTTTTTCTTCCATTGCACTATCACATGTGCACTTGCAGAACACTGCTTCACTTGCAGAACACTGTTTCACTCCATCAACAGCCTTCCTCCCTCCTCCACACACATGGTCATCAATTCATTAATGGACTATTTCTCTTTATATGTGTTGTAGAAGATTTTAAAAGGGTCGTAGGGTTGTGAGAGTGAGTTCAAGATAAAATGCACGAGAAAAGATTTGAATATTCTAACATCCAGATTCTTTAGTTGAGCTGTTATATCCCGCATCTACATGATGTACTCGCGCATATCGTGGACAGTAGTGAGCCTCATAAAGAAGAATTGTATAACGAGAGTATTGGCCAAAAACTTCTCCAATGTCGTAAATTGTTCATCTACAGTTTTAAGAAGAGTACGAATATTGTTATACTGGTTAATCGAGCCATTGATACCAGACGAGATCTTACTTTTTATGAATATGATATTTAGACGATTAAATTGTTCCCAATATTCATAAAGAGCCTTATCAGTCTTGGAACTAGTATCGGTCACTGAAAGTGGCTCGTCTTTCCAAAGAGCATAGTCAATGTCCAAACAACTCAAATGGAGAAGTACCATTTCCCTACATTCCTAATAATTATTTTCGTTTAAATCGAGAAAATCATATTTCAAATCTATGGTTTGGAATTTTACAAAATAAATAAACATGTTTACTCAATATGTGAGACATTCAATATATATCTACCAATACAAACATATGAAACTAAATTTATGACAAAAAAATTGTCTGTGAACTAAATTTCTAATTCTATTACATTTATTTGATTTTATGATAAAATTTATCAAAAATAGCTCATTTCTCAATACATGTGAGTTAATTACAAAACTACCAATAGTTAATTTTCATTGATTAGTTTATCTTTTTCTATTTAACTCTATAAGACAAACTCTGTAGTGCACCATGTAGGTTTTTAGGTAAGTGGTAGATCTAGGACTGTTATGATACCCGAGTAGTGTCACGGATACTCTTGAGTTGATTTTATGATACCCGAGCTCGAGCTCGAGCCCGAGCCCAAATGTGTCGGGCTCGAAAGCCCAACGAGCTACCCGAATTTTTTTTAATATTTTTTATATATTAAATATATGATGATACTACTCGACGACACTACCCGATGACACTATCTGCGATACTTTGAACTCGAGCTCGAGCTCGAGAAATACAAATCTCGATCATACTACCTAACGACACTACCTTGTGACACCCGATGACACTCGAGAAATTCAAGCTCGAGCCCACCTAAAAATTACTCGAGCCGAGCTCAGGTATCATGATACTCGAGCTCGACCCGGGTGTTATAACACCCCTAGGTAGGTCATATGAGACCGCTTAAGAATCAACAACTTTTAGATTTATCTCCGTCTTTTTAACAGAATCAGTATAGACATACACTAGATCAACCGCATTCATAGTATTACATAAAAAAAGAATTTCAACCAAATAGACTATTATTGAAAATAGTTATTTTGATATTTTATTTTCAATTTTATTTTTTCTTATAACAACACTTTCTGTAAGATAAAATTCATTATATGCAAATAATTTTCATGAAAAATTTATCATTTTTCTAATATAATCATACATTTATATATAATGTTTTTACTTAATTATGGCTCATGTGGGTAAATCTTAATTAATTTTAAAAATTATATTGATCACAAAGATAATTTACAATATACTTGTACCATATAAAATGCATGAAATTTAATTTTAAATACAATAACTATTTTTTATACATTTTGATAATTTTATGCTAGCCCTTATGTATAAAAATTTATTTAAAAAATAATTTATAAATTTAAAAAATATTTTACTAATTTTATACTTGCCTTTATGTACAAAATTTTAAAACTTTTTTTTTAATCCATAGGACTAAAATGATAATTTTAAAATTTTTTGGATCCTTTAAAAAAATATTATAAGGATCCGATTGTAACAAATTAGAAACTTTAGGTAAATCGTAAAATTATCAAAATCTTAGGGCATAACTGTATTTTGAAAAATTAAAGCCCAAAAAAGAAAAAAAAAATATTCATTTCACCACACCCACTTGAGTGAAAGATTCCATTACCACTCACGTGGCAACCCATTCACATCTCATGTAAACCCAAATTTTGACATTTTGCATAAATCCAAATTAAAGCCTTTTTTCGGGTCTTCTTCACCCGGAAGGAGGACGAGGGTTCTGACCTGACCCGACACATATCCAGCAATCAGAGCTCCACAACACAAAAATGCTCCAAAATAATTTATGAAAATATGATTTTGATCGTAACGATACAAAATTTCTAATTTTTGGATCAATTTCTCAAAAAAATTAAGATTTTTAGACTAAATATTCAAAAATCCAAAAACTCATATTTTTAAAAAATTTTAAAATTCGTCAGAAAAATATAGATAAATACTAAATTAACTATGATACCAAATGTTAGAATACATAACAAACTTAATGCATGCTCCTAATACAAAATTTGAGCCAAAATTAAGCAGAAGCAAAACTTGGGTTTTAGGATTACCTCTAGCCATATTTTTCTCCACCACTTTCGGTGATTGCAAAAACTCCAAAATGGTCCCTGAAATGTGTACAAGTTTTCTAAACTTTCAATTTCACTCAATAGATAGTGTGGAGCTTAAAATTTTGACGTTAGAGACCTAATGCACTAAAAGGGGGTTTATATAGACTCTCAATCATGAAAGAGTTATTAAATCAAAGAGTCATTAAAACCTTACAATTGTCACCCTAAATTATTGCTAGACATTATAGAAAGGGAATTGAACGTCTAAAATGGAAAAACAAGATTAATTATATAGAGTTTTGAATAGAATACCAAAATCCAGTCAAATATATCCCCATTGAAATTCATTTCGATCTTAATCACATTTAATCCCTTTCGTTTTTTTTTTTCTCTCAATTGATTTGATTTTGAATGCACTAATTCATGAATTTGAATTTGGATGGGAAAATTCCTAACACGGTACTGGTTTCTACTAACAATCTAACCATGCAGCAGCAAATTTCAGGACGGAGCTCACCAATGAGGAGATCTCGAACCATTTGCCTTCGAACAACAAAATTTTCATTCATGGAATGAAAACTTTAAGATTCCAATGATTGTAACAGATACCAAAAGTATTGCAAAAATTAACTAATTAGTCAAAGAAACATTATGCCATATATTCGAAAGAAATTGCTATTGATCAATGTTATTCAATGTCAACTTGATTGTGAAAGAATCCTAAGAATAGTTGAGTTGATTGACATTGTTGGAATTAATAGATTCACATGCGCAGCGGAAGTATACAATAATTTTTCAAAAAAATAAAATGAGATCGGGTATAGGGTTAAATACTTCAATTTGTAGAGCATCTAAAAATCGATTGAACCGTACGACATATCTCTCAATCGAATCTCGTGGCCGGGATGATGATTACGAGATTAATCGAACCACCACCGCATATTCACAATGCCGCAACCCTAAATCCGGTTACTAGAATGATGTAAAAAATTATCTATTCGGAATTTTTCTTAAACCCTCTATATTCTCTCTCTATGGAATATGTGTGTTTCTTGTTTTTCTCAATCAGTCTATCTCAAAAATTGCAACAGCGCAAAAGTAATAAAAAGAATACTCCATCACGTGGGAGTAAATTGGGGAGAGAATGGTGGTTAGTGGGAGTTATCCACAACCACTCACATTTAAAATTTAAATATATAATTTTTAAGGTAATATGCCCCTACGTTGGTATATTTACCAACATCTCCCATTTGCATACGAGAGCATTTTACATCCGTTACAAGGTTATAAGATCACAACTTATACAATCTTTCACATCACCCTATTGGACTTTTATACAGGATTTGACGTCATGCGACCGGCGAATACACCTGCAAGCAAAGACCCCTCGATATATCTATTAGGATAATCGAGAAGTCATTGTTAATACCAAAAAATAACTCGTTGCACCCCAAACCCAAAACTAATTACATCAATCGAGCTATTTTTTTCATCGAAAGTAATTCTCAATAAATGTTCGACTGTTTATCCACTATTATGCTTACATCCCAACGCGGACAGGTATAATAGGTTAGCCGATGAATACAATACAGTGATGTAATGTCAATTGGTCATCATTTTCCCAAACTCGAATCTATTAACCTTAATTCAGTTGTTTTCCTAAACATATCCCTCATACCTCAATTTATTTTTCGGACTATCAGTAAACAAATAAAAGTAACAACACTGAGTTAAAACTTCTAGAAACATTCGAAAGTGATAAGGATACAAGGGATCCCATCCAATAGATCTCGAGTCTCACACAGTGGGAACGACGATCTAAATTATATGAATGTCTCAAATAATGCTCCAACTATCCCTGATCGACATATCACACGTGGTATGAAACACGTGCTACAGCGTTATTCCCGCATCTTTCAAAAGGTATATGTTAGATTTCTCTAACATTGTATAGGTATGAGACTCAGTCTATCTATAAAATTTTACCCAATAATTTCATAGAGAATTTATTAAAAACAATATTACTAGTTGCAGGTAAAACCTAACTACTTACAGGCAACATGGATGTGAGTACGTCTATGTTGGTCCTATCGCATACGATCTCATCCTAAACACGTAGCAGAACGACTTCTACTCTAGCAGGGCCACTCTTAGAGTCTCTTACAACTAGAAATCGTCTTATCCCCGTTCACTCAGAATTGGAGGTGGTCACTTATGTGAGAGAGCCGATCATGTCTACCTGACATATCATTTATCACTGTAAATCACAAAATATATGACAATTAAAATAGTACAATAAATAAACTTATATCTCAATCATGCATACATGTCATATATACAAAACATAATAAGTATCAATACAAAGTGAGAAATGCCAAAAAAAAGCATAAACCCTGTAACACCGATACTACGGTGTCCGTATTATACTCCTATACTTGAAATTAATAAAAATATTTTCTCTGTTTATATATATATATATAGAAAAATTTTAAATTTTATTGATTTTTGATTTTGGGGTATTAAATTGAAATTTTTGGTATATTTAGGATATCCGTGTTTCCGATTCGGAGTACATTCTATTTTAGTGATAAATTTAGAGTTTAATAAAAATGCAGGAATAAATATTTGTTTATTTAATTAATTAATTATTTATTTATTCAGTAAAAAAAAAGGAGCCAAAACGCATCGTTTTGGCCCCCTTCTCCCAAATCAAAATTTGGGCTAAAGCCCTAATTTGCTTCTCTCTCTCTCTCTCTCTCTCTCTCTCTCTCCCTCCCTCCCTCCCTCCCGCAACCGCTCTCTTCTTCTTTCCCCGCCGTTAGTCGCTTCTCGCCGCCACCCATCGGCGGTTCCACCGCTGCACCACCCTCGTCTCTTCCTCTCAATCACTCTATTTCTCCCTACTGTATCTCTCTCCTTCTCTCTCTCACCGCGAGTCTCTCTCTCTCCCTCTCGCGGAATCTCCGCCGCTCGCCGCCCCTTTTCGCCACCACCCACTCTCTCTTCACCTCTATCTTTGTTTTCTCTCTCTCGGTCTCACTCTCTATCTCTCTCTTTCTCTCTCTCTCGGTTGCTCTCTCTCACTCTCCCCCTTTCGCGATCTCTCTCACCCGCGACTCTCTCAATCTCTCTGCACTCTCTCACTCTCCGTCGCGACTCGGCTCCTTCCACCACCACCACTCATCTTCCACTCTCTACCTCCCTCTCTGTCTCTCAGTCTCCCTCAGTCTCTCTCTCGCTCTGCTTTCTCCCGCGCGCAACAGAGCGCGATTGCTCGCGATAGACAGCCCCTACACGCGCGTGACCCCGCGCGAGACAACCTTCCCTCCTGCACGCGCGCCAGCACGCGACAGTCCCTGCGCGCGCCTGCAGCGCGTGACAGCTTCTGCGCACGCGGCTGTAGTTCCTTCCCTGCTTGCGTGCTTTCTGCCACTCTTGCAGAACCCAAATCGACAGCCTCTGTCAGAAACCCTAGGCTGAGCTACGATTCCTTCTGTGTGCAGGTAAGGGCTGAGTTAGATCTTAGTTCTAGGGTTTTGATTTCCATAGTGATTAAGTTAAATTTGCTAAAATTTGCTTCAATTTAGAGACATTGTAGGTCTTGAAATGAATCGAATGGCGCACGGACGCTAGAGTTGCAAATTGTGAAACCTTAGGTAAGAGAAATACTAGTCTCTTAAATGATTAAATGAGTTAGGCCGAATCTAGTATGAGAGTTTTATATATGTCTTGAAAATGTGTGGAATTTGAAGAGAATGTATTTTCCTAAAAATTTATATGTGATTTTTAAGGTTACATCTAAATTCTATATGAATTTAGGTGGATTAATATGAAAGAAACGTGTTTGATGAAATTAGAACTTTGTTAAGTTAATTAGAATAATTCTCTTGAAGTTTAATTTAATGTATACATGAAAATAGTGGGAAATTGAGATTTGAGTTTAAGAATCGATGCGGTCTTTCTCATTTTAAGTTGTCTTGCATATAGGCAATCAAAATACCACTTCTATATTATGAAAATAAACATTAATACCTTGGAAATGACATATGGGTTGAAGAAATCGGATGAAAATCGAAAAGTGTATGATTTTTCAAAGATTTTCCAGTTCATAGGAAACTTATTTATTTTAAGCATATTTCCAATTTTGATTGATTTTAGGATTGAATCAGGCTTGATTTTGATTTGATTAATTATTTATAAATGGAATGAATTTGATGAAATGAAAATCTAGAAAGGTGATTGTGTAAATGTGTTGATTTTTGTTTAATTTGGGTGTGAAAATCAAGTAAATAGATGTTATAGTGTACAGGAAAATTTAAAACTTTAGGTATGAAATTTGATAGGTTTTAATGTGATTTTCAGTGTTAAAATGTGGATTTGATGTACTTGTATGCATGCTAAATTTTGGATAGAGGTTCGTGAGCATATGGATGTAAAAATGTCTTGACCGAATCCATTTGGAGAGATTGGGAATGACTCTAGTAAGCAAGATGGAGGTTTATATGTGTATGTAATAAGGTATAGAAAGTGTGCAGATTTTTGTGGTGAATTGGTAAATGCACATTGATATAATTGAGGTCGAAGTGTGAGAAATATGTTCAAGTATATGTATGATCAATGTATGTGTATTATATTTATATGTTGAAGGAGAAAATTTAATAAAGAATAAATATGTTGTATGCAAACTGTTTTGTGTAATCAAAGGTTGGAATGAGAGGCATGTATGCTTGGTGATGATACTATGAGGAATGAATCTATAGAACATGGAAGTTGTTGGTGATGGAGAAAGAGGAAGATGAAATGTGCATATTTGAGAGAGTATTTAGCATGCCTTAGTTTTGGCCTAAATATAGGGTTAGTTAAATGCTAACTAACTTAGTAAATTTTTTAATTTCATGACATATGTGATGTGTTATAATTGTAGTGACTTGCTTGGAGACTGATCGAGGGGAGCACAATTTCGACACATGTTGTGCATTGTAGGGAGTGATTGACCCTCCCGTATACTGTAAGTGAGATTTATTTCAATATTTTCGTTTAATATGTAAACTCTGCTTTACAACAGTTTGATAAATGAGCATGATTTATCGTGTGCTTGAAATGTTTTGACTGGTATTGGAAATGATTTTTGTGAACCGTTGGAGTGTCCAAAAATTTGGTTGAATTATGAAAAATATGCATCTATGTGGTTGAAATGTATAATGTGCCATTTTATGCTATATGTTGCATTTGGTTTGTGAACCTGATTTACGGCACATATTTGATATGATATTGATTTTGGCCTTGGGGGTTGTGGTATGTATTGTTCCGTAGCTACGAAGGACACCGTGAGAGGCGCTTGGGTGGCGACCGGATATGCCTAGGCCTGGGGTATCCCATGAGTTGTCGAGATTATATTTACGACACGGTACTAGCCAGGTTGAACCCGAAAGGGGGAGGATTTGGATGCTATCCAAGTCTAGCACCTGGACGAGGTCCGTCGCCAACATCGGGGTAGAGAGCACTTTAAATAAAAATCGCATATAACACCCCCGGCCTGTCATAGGTCGAGATAAACCTCTGTCAGGACACTTTTGGCTGGCAGCTCTATGATTTTAATGACAGTACTTTGGATGCATATTTGATTTGTTAATGCGTGTTATTGATATATTGTTGAAATGAAAAGCACGATGATTTGAAATATGATTTGTAATACTTATGCTTTGACACTCCAGTTTCACACCCCATATTAGACGATTATACTGACCCACTCACTCACTGAGTATTCTTCCCTGAGTACTCACCCCTTTTCTTTCCCTCCCCAGACAGGATTATGGTGCTAGGGCGACGCATTTGGCTCTAGAGGTATGATAGCTTGTTGGTGGGTTGGTGTTTACGACGGTGAGATTAAGTTTTAATTGAAAATATGAATTTCATACTTTATGTCGACCCTGCGTGGTCTTGATATTGAGGTCCGTAGTTGACCGTGTACATATTTTGGGATGACTGTATAATTTTTAGACTTTTGTTTGCGAAACTCTCATATTTCACTTGCATTGAGATATTTGTAATTATTTAAAGTGTTAACTTGGGAATTTATAATATATTTGTATAAATTTAGACCCGCTCGGTGTGGCGGCTGTTCATGCTCTAGTTGGGCATGACAGTAGAGGACTGTGGCTAGGACTGTTGTTGATTTGTTAGCCTTGCGTTGTCTGGATGTTGCTTGTGAGATTTGGTGGATTGTTTTGGAGAGACCGGGATGACCATTGATTTAATTTACAGGATGATTTTCATTTATACAGGTATACAAATTTAATTGTACATAGAAGACCTCCGATTTATGGGGAGGTTCTGTCCGATTTTCTGTAGAAATACAGCCGGTATCCAGGGCAACGGGCGACTGTTCACGATTTCCGGTTTGGGACGTCACAAACCCAATGATTCCTATATCTCACAAGGAATCCCTCGCAATGGATTTAGTGAAGGGATCAGTTACAACGCTATATAATAATGTACTTAATTTGTTATTTCACCATTCTCAGTGATGTCTTTTATAAAGTGGTATTAGATATCAATGTGTTTAATTTTACTGTGATCTTTAGGGTCTCAGATGTGGTCAATGACAACCTGATTTTCATAATAAATTATTATTGGTCTCCCACTATTTGCCACAACCCCTAAGTAATCCGGAAATTTTTAAATCCAAACATTCTCCTGAACTGCTGCTGAGCATGCCACAAGCTCAACATCTATCATGAATAGGGATACACAGATTTGATTCTTGCTACTCCAAGACAGCAAAACCTGATATTGATTTGTATACATTCAGATAGCTAACCCAGTCGGTATCTGAATACCTAACAAGATGTAAATCACCTTTTCCATCACACAAGGAGAGGTTCACAGTTCACTTGAGATATCTCTAAATCCTTTTCACTGCTCTCTAGTGATCCATTTTAGGATTCGATTGATACATAATCATTAGATTGACTGCAAAACAAACATCTGATCATGTACGCAACACTATGTACATCAGGTTACTCACTGCACTAATATAAGAGATTTTAATCATCTCCCTTGTTCTTTCTTGAGTCATAGGGCATATGTCAAGAATTAGATTTTAACCTTTTAGTGATAAGAGTATCTATAAAGTTGCGGTCATTCTTCTCGAAGCACTCGAGAACTCCCTTGATATTAGACTCCTGCAAAAGAGCTAACACTTGTTTCAAGTGGTCTCTCTAGATCTTAATTTCGAGGAAGAACTGAGCCTCACCTATGTCCTTCATATCAAGACTCGACAATGTTCCCGTCATCATGATTATTAGATACTCTCTGTTGTTTCTAGTCAATAGAATGTCATTCACACACAAGAACACGATTACAAAGAGTCATAAGAATGTATAAGGTATACGTGATAATCCTCCTCGATCACCACGAAACCGTGAGATATCACATTTTCGTGAAAACTCAAGTTTCACTACCTGGATTGATGATTAAGATCATATATCGACTTCCGAAGTCGGCAGATCTTATCGTCCTGATCTACAGGAATAAAGCCAGATGACTGTTCCTTGTAGATCTCCTCATCCAAATTCCTACTCAGGAAGACAGTCTCAATGTTCATTTAGTCTCACTCCAGATCCATGTTATGTTTGCGATAATCACTAAAAGTAAATGGATTAAGGTAATCTCGTCCTCAGTCTAAGTGTAACCCTTGGTTATCAGACGGGCCTTATATCACTCCACCGATTCGTTGGTCTTTCTCTTGATTTTGAGAATCTACTTATTCCCAACTACCTTACTACCCTCAGGAAAATCAACTAAATCCTAGATTCCATTAAATCTCATCAACTCCTTCTCTTATCCATGGCCTTTAACCAATGATCCTTCATAGAACCATGAAGAGCCTCTAGAACTATTCAAGGTTTCTTATCATTCTCAAGAGTTACTTTGAGAGCCTTTCCCTCAATCGAGAAGCGACAATTAGATATGCGTCCTTAACTACTCTTATGTGGAGGAAAAACATTTTCACCTCTAGATAGATCGCTTCCACTAGGATCAAGATCCGTAATGGATTCTTGGGTCCTACCACTAGGATCAACTAAGTGACCAGGCTCACCCATTTCATAAAAGGTAAAGTCCCAATCGATTTCACCTCTCATAGAGAAATTATTTTCAAGAAACTCAGAATCACGAGATTCAATCTTAAAGATAATACCATATGTATGCTCATTAGAACATATTCCCCTTGGAGTGTTCTGAATATCTCATAGAGATACATCTCTTTTCTCAAAGACCTAACTTGTCGTGTGTATTCGAGAAACCGAGAACATACGCGGCATAACCTCATAATTTCAAATGGCTAAGGTCAGGCTGCCTCCCTGTCCAAAGCTCATATGGGGTACTGACTGCAGACTTTGATGGAGCACAATTAAGGACGTAAATTGCAGCCAATAATGTATGTCCCAAATGGGAAACTAGCAAATTGGCACGCGTCATCATCGAACTCACCGTCTCAAACAAAGTCCTATTCCTCTCTCGGCTACTCTACTCCACTGAGTAGTAGGAATAGTCAGTTATTTCGTAATACCCTTCTTGAAACAAAGCTCTTCAAACAAATACTCGCGCTCTCTATCGGTTTTGAAAATCTCCGCTCTTAAGTCTAACTGATTTTCAATCTCGCTAATAAACCTCCTGAGCCACCTCAATGTCTCAGATTTGTGCGAGATTAGGTAGACATAACCGAAATACATGTAATTGTCTATAAATATAATAGAGTACCCAACTCCATTTCGGATTCTCACGTTTATAAGGCCACAGATGTCAGAGTAAACTGATTACAATAGAGTCTCAGCCCTCATTACATTGTCGAATGGTTTTCTTGTAACTATGTCATCTAGGTAAAACTGGTTAGTGGGCCCTACAGACCACTTACTGCTAACCAATTCATCCTCTCTCATGGTAGGAGGATAACAAGAAACACCATTGAAAATGAGTCACTTCCAGTGCATATAGTCCCTCATGGACTAAATCAAAACCAATCAAAGAATTGTCGTACTAAATAGAAACTATAAAATTTTCAAATTAACAGAGCATATGCTCAGCCAAAATCAAGTTTCATAGAACATCCAGAGCATGAAGAACATACAAAGGTTAGCAACTTTGCAACTCTAACTTACAAATGTCATTTTCTCTGATGTCGACAAATGCTCCGTTCCCCACGGTTCATCCTCTCTCACGCTACGAGGATAACAAGAAACACCATTGAAAATGAGTCATTTCCAGTGCATATAGTCCCTCATGGACTAAATCAAAACCAATGGAAACTATAAAATTTCTAAACTAACAGAGCATATCCTCAGTCGAAATCAAGTTCCATAGAACATCCGGAGTATAAAGAACATACAAAGTGTAGCAACTTTGTAACTCCAACTTGCAAGTGTCATTCTCTCTGATGTCAACAAACGCTCTATTCCCCACGTAAATCCTCCTACTTGAGAACTCACTCGGCGAAACTATATATACGTGCTTCTGTCTCGAGCTACGTGGTCAATAGCTCATGAATCCATAATCCACAAATCAGAGAAATCAATGAGTATCTCAAACCACGTAAAGAAGAAAAAAATAATTTTTGCTCATCACACTTATGAGCGAAATGACCAAATCAACTACAGATGTAGTACTACACCTTGACCTTATCTAACTCCTTCTTTCTACGCTTTAATACTTTGTTGTTAGATTTCTCAAATGGTTTCTTCTTACCTGAATCTCGAGTCTTTTACTTATACTTATGTCATTTGTGTTCGGTGTCATGGGAGTCCTTGCTCGACTCTACTGCAAAATATGACCCGAGTATAGCTTACTTGCCTCCAGATGTTCCTACTCGAGCTCACTGTGTCTATTCACATTAGCAAAAGTACGAATATTTTTGTCGTACGTGAAATAGATTTTCTTGATTTCCCATAAATCAGATAAAAATTGGATCACATCCAGCGCTTAAAAATACATCCGAAATAGACTCGTTCACATTCTCCAACTCGGCGATCATACTTGACATTTGTATCAAATATTATATTATTGTATGATCAACCATTTTCTTATAAGTTATTAAACTTATAAATCAGTATTCTCATCTCAGGATCTGTAAAAGTATTACAATGCTTGTTTATTGGGCAAGCTAAACCGACATAACCGTAGGATATCACTTGTAAACCGATATCACATTATTATGCATAATGCTTAGGAGGATTGTCCTAACTCGGCCATCTTTCCTCTTACATGCGCGTAATGCTTCCTAATCCCATCTTTTTGAGGTGTAGTACCCTGCTCGGAGTCTACTATCTCATATCTCAGAATTTCAAATAAATCTTACTTCTCGAGAATAAATTGAATCTACCGATAAAAAATCTCATAATTATCACCATTCAGTTTTACTTGCAAAAATCTAATACTACAATTTTTAAAATAGTTTTAAAGACTTTAGTCACTTATGATATTTATTCTCACATTTTGTGTCTTACTAATCAACAAGACCCAAATAACTCGAGTATAGATCCCAAAACAAGTGTATGAGTCAATGGACACCATACACCATAATCCGAGATTGCATCTCACCATTCGGATTAGAATTCGATACACAAAAATTCACAAAAAAGTCACATTTATGGATATAGGACCCTCAGAAAAATAAAAAATTGGACAACCTCATGCACCGCCATACGCCTGCATGCGCACGACTTGCATCTCAATACATGAGAAATAATTAATGTGATAAATTTTAATCAAAATATATATAAAATGTGATGACCACTCAAAGTAGCCCCACACTGTGGCTTGATGGTTAAGGGTGCGTGAGACTCCACGCCAGTCCCAGGAGTTGTTGACATTTCAAAGATGATTTTTTTTTTTTTTTATGTTTTTTATGTGGTGCATGGCCTTCGCGTACCACACCCCATGCTAATTAACACGCGCTTTCTCACGTGTGTAATTCACGCGTCCGTTGTGTTTGGGCTCCTCTTCTTCGCCCGAATTTCTGTAACTGGGTCATTTTTACCCCGGTGCCGGAAATCACATTTTCGTCATGTTTTTGACACGGATTTCGACCGGAAAACTTAATTTAACTTCCAAAAATATATTTGACATGATTAATTGGAAGATTTATGCCCTAATCATGATGAATTATCCAAATTTTGTCCCTCGCGGCCATTTTTGAAAACCTTTTTCAGCAACACAATATCACAATTATTATGTGCAAAGTATAGATCATCACACTTAAAACACATATATACCATTTATTTAGATAGATTTGTCCTTAAACTCGACAAATTTAGGATCTAAAGGTTCGGTCAATATTTGGGTTGAAAACTTTAACCTTGGTTTTGATGACCCTATTGTACTAAAAAAAATTATGAAAAAATTATTTTCGTGATCTACGTGTCATGGGCAATCTCGTGGTGTAATCAGATTCATAAAACTCAGTCATGATCCGTATCCTAAATTTTAATACCCTATTTTTTTATATAATAATAACAACAATCAGAGTTTTAATCCCAAATCCTATTTTTTAATACCCGAAAATATTTTCAAAAATTATTTTTTAATTAATCCTACAATAACTCTGATACCAATATTATAATTAATAGATTCACATGTATAGTGGAAGCATATAATAATTTTCAAAAAAATAAATTATGATCAGGTATAAGATTAAATATCTCAATATATAGAGTTTTTAAAAATTGATCGAATCGTATGGTATATCTCTCGATCGGATCTCGTGATCGGAACGATGATCACGAGATTAATCAAACCACCACCACATATTCACAACGCTTCAACCCTATATCCGGTGATTAGAATGACACAAAAAATTTCATACTCAAAATTTTTTTTAAACCCTCTATATTCTCTCTTATCTCTGTATGAAATATGTATGTTTCTTGTTTTTCACAATCAACCTATCTAAAAAATTGTAACAGTGTAAAAGGACCAGAAAGAATACTCCATCATGTTGGAGTAAATTAGGGAGAGAAGGGTGGTCAGTGAGAGTTATCCACTTATCCAATCACGTTCAAAATTTAAATATTTAATTTTTTAAGGTAAAATGCCCTACCAACAGACATCTTTCCCAGATGGCGGATAATGTCTCTACGGTGATTCTGACTTCATTCTGTGCAGAAGATTATGTAAAGGAATACGGAGTTGTATTTGAACTTGAGAGTTTGAAATCTTCATTTCATAAAATATGACATGATTTTAACAAAGGAAGCATTCTTTCACAAGCATTATAAATGACGCATATATAAAAAATACAGTGATTTTTACAGGATTACAAGTCCATTGCATTGGAAGTAGTAAATGAAACGCCAACATATCTTCTGGCCTTTAAATAAAAGAAAAAAGAAAAAAGAGGGAAGACAAATACATTGTAACTGAGATAAAATATGTTTAATGCATCAATCAAGTGTAAGGTACAATAGGAGTGCAAAGGTAAATGAGGAAAGACCACAGTTGTTGACAAAACTGTGCCCAACAAGGGCAGATGAAGAGGACATGGGTACATGTGTGAGCCAGCGAGGACCAAAAGGAATAGATGCCCCTATGACATGACAACCATTTCATGCCGAGAGATTTACCGGCATACGCCATGAGAGAATACACAAAGAAACAAGAAGGTAAAAATGAAGCTATATCCCAAGATAGATAGGACCCTTGTTCAGGTTTTGTCTGGAAATCATGAGGGAATGGACATAATGGAACATGGTGAGGAAAAAAAACTTGAGTTGTTTAGGGTTCTTGGCCAACTAATTCAGACAATTGAACTTGAAATGAGATCAATTGTGCTTTTTAATGTGACAAAATAAAGAATGAATCTATGTTTAACATGATTAGTAACTATTGGAAAAGAACCGAACGAACTAGTACTCCCTGATATTAGATTCAATTGGCATGCACCATGAATGAAGACATCCAATGCAATTCATAAAGTGAAAAACATGACACAAACCTGATCATGCGTGTTTGTAGGAAGAGCAAGGCCAAATTCCAAAAGAAGTGCTGCTCTTATAAAAACCTAAATAAACATTGACTTTGTGGGTTTTGAGAAGAGAGCAGAGAGATGGTTTTGTGGATTTTGAGAGCAGAGAGTAAAGAGAAAAAAAGAAAAGAGAGAGGGCTTTGTGTGTTTTGAGAGAAGCTACCTCATGTTTCGAACCAAAAAAATTGGGAGAAACGTAAAAATATCCACATTTTTAAGTTAAAATATCAGCATATCCTCCCTTCTCTCTCTCTACTCCCCCTATCTATCCTTTCCTGACGTTTTAAACAAAAATTTTGGCATTCCTCTCTATCCTCTCTCTACAGCATTTCCCTCTTTATTCCCCCTCTCCATTCTTTCTCAATATTTTTAAGTAAAAACATTGGTATTTCTCTATTTCTCTCTGTACTATCTCTCCCTCTATTTCGTCTGTTTCTCTACTTCCTGACGTTTTTATAAAACGTCGGCAAGATTTTTAGCTACGTCGATGTTATGAGAATAAATGTCGCCAATATAAGGAGATTTAGTTGATGTTTAGTGTCAAAACGTTGGGAAAAAATTTTGGCGACGGCCCAATTTTACGCGCGCCAACAATTTTTCGGAAAGATTTGACGACAAAACATTGCCATAGTGTTTTTCCAAACTTTTTTTGAATAAACATCGGGGAAAGGAAATTTAGGACGACACAAAGCTTAAGCCTCGGGAAAATTCCTCTTTTTGTAGTGTTATGTCATGCTTAGTTAGAATCAGGGGCGATAATATTTTACATGACACGTTATCACGATACGAATATAATATAAAATTAATAAATTTGGATTGATACAAACTTATTTCAAATTATAAATAGATTAACACGATTACAATCTATTTAAAAATAGATCGTGTTGTATTAATTTACTGGATCAAATAGATGATCCAGTAAAAATTAAACATGTAGTGTCGTGTCAAAATTAATGAATCGACTTATTTGATTCGGTAAAATTATGTAAAAAATTATAATATTTTATATATTTTGTTATTGTAAAGAATGTAATAATATGATTAGTGATATGATATTTTTATTTATAAATATTTTATATTTAGAATTCGTTGAATTTTAAAATCATGCTAAAACAGATTGATAAGTGAAAGAATTCCTTGATGCAAATACAGCGAAATAAATATTTAATGTCCCAAAATCTAGAGTCGAATCACTAACTCTTTTGATGTTCCGATTCGAAGAATGTCATAAATGGATCAATCTCCTTTTGTTCACAATCCAAGAGTCCTTTTTTTTGAAAATGTATATGGTGTAGATCTATATTGCTTTTGTCTAAGAATACTACCTTTGGTTTTGGTGTATTTTCTCCCTCTCTCCTCAAATGTGCATTCCCGTTTTTGTTGTTGTACTGAACAGGAAGTGCCCCACAACCCTTTCTCAAAGAGCACCTATTTTGAAATTCAAATACATGGGTGATGGGTGATTATCATGGGAGTTGGAGTTGGTTTTCCATGAAAACCACTCCCTCCCTTATTTATTTGAATTTCAATTATTAGAGGAGAATTGGGTTAGGGTCAAACCCACATGGGCAACCCGAAACATATTTCTTACAATAAGTTAACGGGTTGAATGTGTTATTTTAATTTGATTACAAATTTAATGGGTTACGCAGGTAAACACGACACGACACGATTATAAATGAGACAAACGATGCGGTACGATAACAAAATGAGTTGTGTATGAGTTTGGATTTTTGACACGAAATACAAATACGACACGACACGATTAACACCCCTAGTTAGAATCATAGTTTAGATATCATTGCCCAACGTAATCCTAACTGAAGGCAACTATTATCAAGAAATTAATGTATGATTTATGTTCTTGTGAAGAGGCTTCTTATCTCCATGCTAGGGTTTTTTTTTTTTTGGCTTTAAACTTTGAATCGATGAACAACTTTGTATAAGTGATCGTTTGTTTAAAGTTAGATTCTCGTCGCTTATGATTGATCAAAGAAATACATGTCTCACGCATTTGTTTCTCAAAAGCATGACGCTCTTGCATATGTTCCCAGCTATTTCATATATTTTTTCCTCTTCCCCTTCACAAAATTTATGACGCAGAGGTTAATCATGTTTCAAGTTGGTATACCTATGTTTTCCTCTGGCTTTGTTATGTAACTACGCAGTAAACATTTTTTAAAAGTAAAATCCCATTTTGGGTTTCAATAACATGACTAAAGCTAACTCACAACGCACTAGATTAGGCCATCTTAAAGGTTGTTTGAAAGATCTAATTCGCGTCAATGAGTTTCGGTTCAAATGATATTTCTCTTCTCTTCTTTGTAATAGGCTTAGGTTCAAAGATTTAGCCAGCAATAGGGCTAAGGACTGAGCCTAACATTATTACTTGAAATTAACGGAAGATCGATCAAATAATAATATAAATTGATAATTTTTTTGTCCTACATGTGTTTTTTTGTTTTCCTACTACAAATATAGATCTAAAACTAACTCCAATATTGATAAGGAAACAAAATTAGGTTTTAGGCTCAAGTTATTAGCTGTAACTGACCTAACGAACTAGGTTTGTGTTAATAATGTACACACTAGTCTAGTATTTCTTTAAAGATGAGTAGCCAACAAGCAGCGGCGAAGTTAAGACCAAGAGTTAGAGAGTGTAAAAAATTATAAGATATTTATTCAAATAATAAATATAAATTATAAAATTATATTAAAAAATTTAAAATATCAACAAAAAATAATTCGATAATAATATTCAAAAAAATCAAAAGTTTTAATTAAAAACATTTATATTTTTCACAAAACAAATGATAGATTTTCTTCAAATTCAAGGACAACTTCGATGGTCAATTGAAGAAAATTGGAGAGTAAAGATTTCAATATTTAATAAGTGAAGAAAATATAAAAAGAGAGTCATAGATGTGGTAATAAGAATGATAACAGAGAGTCAGAGAAAATGAAAATGAGAAGAAAAAAATACGAAAGGGAAAGGAGTAGGAAAAACAAAATTGATGGGAAGAGAGGCCAAGAGGGAGAGGGAGAGGAGAGGGAAAGTTGGGGGGAGGAAGGAACGGAAAATGAAAAGTGTCAAAATAAGGTTGTTAATGTCAGATTAATATTTTTCACAATTATAATCTTATTCATATTCTTTTTTATTGATTTTAAAAACTACAAAATATTTTTTTATTAATTTAAAGTTTGTGAAAGTGATATTATATTTTATTTTGATTATGTTGTGAGTTTTTGAAAAAAGATTTATGTGTAATTTAGTCAAATAAAAGAATTTAAAAAAATGAGACAAAATTATAGTTAAGTGGGTATAATATAAATATTGATCATAAAAATTAATTGAATTTTAAAAAATTGAATGGATACAATTATTCACCGCCCACCCTCATCCCTTCTCGGGTCCACACCACCCAACAAGACATGTTTAAGTAAATGGAGTAATTAAAGTTTTTGTTACTCCTAACTTAGTGTTTAAGTTGGTACCAATAATAGATAGGGTTTATATATATAGTTTTTAATATAAATCATGAATATCTGGTAATTATATTAGTTTAAATTAAATTAAATTTAAATTAAGTTAAATTTTTAATAGATAAAACTCTTTTGATATTATTATCGTTATATATAAGATTTAAGTTTGAATATTTTATTTAAAGGGTATTGGTACCTATTTAATCAACTAATTATGACTTTGTAAATAGGGTTTGTACGTGGACAAACCGGCTCACACCAAATGAAATAAAATTGAATCTCCGTTTTACCTTATTTTTATGGTTGGGTCGGGCCTTGGGCCCGTCCCATTTCGCTTTTTCCAGCGAAATCCAAAATGGGTTTCACGCGGCAAACTAAAAAATATGAAAAAAACTGAAAACCAAAAAACATACCCGCGGCGATTCAAAGAGAGTGGCGAAAACCGCTGCCACGTCATCGATCCGAGTGAAAATGATTTTTCTATCTTGACCGTTTATCTCTTAATCGACGGTTTTAAATCGCTTCGATGCGGCTCGATCTTCAACAAACCCCAATCAGGTCGGCCATAAGTACTCCTCTCTCCCCCACTTTCTCAATCGACCATTCAAACGTACGCACTGTAATTATCTCTACAGATCTCGTCTCCTCTCTCTCTCATCTTCAAGCTTAGGTTCGTCTCTTCTCTCTTTCTGTCTACCCCTCTCTCCTCTTGTCTCTGCTGTTTTTTGAGATCAATTAGCGCGCGCTCTCTCTCCCCCTCCGGTTTTCTCTACCGTGATAAGTTAGGGTTTCTTGTTTGTTTATGTTCACCTCTCCCAGTTTACTGTTTTAAAGGTCAATTTGTTTCTGAATGTTGTCAATTTTGGCTCCTGTGGAGTTAGGGTTTGACTCTCTCTCTCTCTCGCATCTGCGATTTTCTAGGTTCAAGCTTTAACTGCTTTGTGCTTCGAACCTTCTTTATTGTCCGTCTCTCCCTTTTTTCTGTTTCTTAAGTTAACTAGCTTTGCTGGTTTTTTTTTTTTTTGGGTTCAATTGTTTTGTTAATTGTAGTAGTTTATCTGCTGTGAATTAGGGTATTAGATTTCATATTAACAGATCTGAAATTTTCCATTTCTGATTGCAGATTCGAAAATGTCAGGTCGCGGCAAGGGAGGCAAGGGTCTGGGAAAGGGTGGCGCCAAGCGTCACCGCAAGGTCCTTCGCGACAACATCCAGGGCATTACCAAGCCCGCAATTCGTCGTCTCGCAAGAAGAGGAGGCGTCAAGCGTATCAGTGGACTCATCTATGAAGAGACCCGTGGGGTTCTCAAAATCTTCCTCGAGAATGTCATCAGAGATGCCGTGACCTACACTGAACACGCCAGGAGGAAGACCGTGACTGCCATGGATGTTGTGTATGCCCTCAAGCGCCAGGGCAGGACCCTTTACGGCTTCGGTGGCTAGTTTTGCGGTTAGGGTTTCTGATTATGTGAAGTTGGAAGTATAGGGTCTCTTGGAAATTTAGGAATTATTAGGATTTCGTAGCATGAGTGGTTAGGTTTTGTTGAATCTGTATTTTGACGGGATGGTGAAATCCGAATGTTGGGTGTTGTTAAGAAGTGGTTTAAACGAATGAACCAATGAAATTTAGCTGAATTTCTACCTAATTCATCTGAATTTGCAAACTTTTTTTTTGTGGGAATTTGTTTTTGTTATTTGAATTAGCAAAATCTATTTCAGTTTTGGTCTTTAACTCCCAAAAGAAGCATGCAAGTAGCCAAACTCAGGGCCTTAAACTCGCCTCTATATGTCATTGCGAAGCACCGGGTCTGGCAAATTTAATTTCATTGTGGGTGTTTTCTAGCAGGAAATAGGCAAAATTTCTTCATGTTAAAGCCCAAAATGAATTTTTAATTTTTTTGGGGATTAATGTAATAATTCTTATTTGTCATTATATGAAAATTTCAGTATTTTACAACAATATGCTATGATTCAATTGTTGAGAATAATTTAATTTATTTGGTTATTTCTGGTCATATATATAAATATATATATATTTTTCTAATCTTCTTTTTATTCCTACAATTTCGATTGTTTTGTGTCCTTTGTTATTGTTTGAGCGTTCTGTGATTTACTCGTTCAGTGATTCGAGTATTTACAAGCCATATAATTGAAGATTACAAGTCATATAATAAACCACACCGAGCAAAGTGGTAAGAATCAAGGCAACAGAAATTGAAAATATAGGGAGTTTTGAAATCATATTTATTAATTTATCAAATCATAAAAGACTCGTCTTATATACAAATTGTTCTCCAACTTAATATAAATTATGAAGTGGGTGAGCATATATATGTAAAAAAAAGGTTAATTTCATATGTTGAATTCGTGATTTCGAGGTTATGAAAGAAATAACTATGCTACTGTATCAAGTTTTGTTCTCATTAATTTAATTTTTCAAATCATAATGAGTTAAATGTGTTTATTTTTCATTATTTTTTATTTTTATTTGAAAAATCCAAAAAATAAAATTAAGTTAAACAAAGTTGAATGTGACTTTGAAAAATGTTCCATGTACATGTCTATCCATTCCGCACATTTACTTGTAGTTGTAGTTGTAATATTTCAAATTATGTTTCTTATAGAGGCCATGATCTAAGGCCATGTTTTCCATTTTTAGCATTTTCTCAATTTCTTAGGATCATGGACAAGTAGTACATCTAGTGGTTGTTATTTTTAGTTTTTAAAAATAATGTATCAAAATGGAAGATTAATGAAACGCAATTCATTGAACTTTCCATTAAAAAAAGCACTATACAATTGTTGTTGTTTTTTTTTTTAATTATAATATCTTAGTTGAGAGCCTCTTCACATCAGGAACCATTCCTCGATGAGGCAGAGGCCGAGTGAGGGCTCACCTAAGACAGGCACATAACAACATGGTATCAAAGCAAAGATCTGACAATGGTGCCACTCACCACGATCCAACAAAACAACCAGTGGAGGAGACCCTCCAAACAACCCAACAACAAATGTTACAAATGTAACGTGAGATGCATGAGATGTTCATTTAATTGCAAACACAAATGGATGAGTTGAGTTCAAAAAGAACAGAAGTTGGGACATCACAATAGCAATTCTGTTTCCAGCAAGCACTCGAGTCAATTGTACATTGGGTGGTTAGTTTGGATTTTCCACAATATGATGGCAGTGATGATCCTATCATTTGGATCGAACGGGCAGAGCAATTCTTTACGTTCCACAAAACTCCTGCAAATGAGAAAGTTCCACTAGCAGCCTATCACCTAGAAGGAAGAGTACATCTCTGGTTTCAATCCTTAAGAGGAACTCACGTATGGGTTACTTGGGAGGAATTCAAGCAGGCACTAAATGAACGCTACGGACCAACACTCTTAGATGACAACTACGGAGAACTCACCAAGCTCACACAGATGGGGTCAGTTCGTGACTATCATACCCAATTTGATCGACTGCTTGCAAGAGTCGGTTTGCTAAAGTAACAGCAGTAGATCAGCTACTTTGCCAGTGGTCTTCGAGAGACCATCCGAGCTGATGTTCATGTTGCAAATCCGCAAACTCTCCCATACGCTGCTGGTCTTGCACGCCTCTATGAAACTAAATATTAGAGTCAAAAAAAAAAAAAAAAATTCCCAAACTTAGAACCCAAACACATTACCTCCAACCAAGTCACTCAAAATTCCCCAAAACCAAAGCAAATACCAAATCAGATACATAAAGCTACAAACCCACCAGTTAAACGACTTTCTACTAAGGAGATCCAGGATGACCGCGCCTAAATCTTTGCTATAATTGTGATGAGATCTACGCTTCGGGCCACCGCTATAAGAGACTATTTCTCATCGATTGCAAACCGGAGGATGAGGGAGATATTGATGCGGAGGAAGAACTAGAAACTGAACCGGAGGTGGCTGAAATTTCTCTTCATGCCATCACCGGGACCACTACAATGCAAATTATACGGGTTTCAGCCAAAATTAAAGGGCACCAATTAGTAGCAGGACATAGGAAGCTCTCACAATTTCCTCAATCGAGCATGGGTCTCACGATTTGGGTTAAAAATGGAGGAAGGGGTGTAGCTAAGTGCAATGATGGCTAATGGCAAAAAACTTCCTTGCGTGGGTCGCCTCCACAATGTCCCAATTGAAATCCACGGGAATCCATTTCAAGTGGAGTTCTTTGTGATTGACTTAGAGGGTTGCAACGCCGTGCTTGGAGCATAGTGGCAAATAACTCTTAGGCCGATTATCTTGTATTTCGCATGGATGACAGTGGCTTTCCAGTGGCAGGGGCGATCAATTACTCTCATGGGCATACAAACCCCTGTAACCCAGGAAATCAACCAATGACACATGGAGAAGGAACTTCAGGCCAGTGGAGGGCGTGGTACCTTTATGTGGCTGATTGCAGAAAATGTAAATGGAGACATAAAGGGAGGTCATGAAGCAACTATTGAAGGGGCTGATCTGATTTCAAGAACCAAGTACCAACACCCACAATTGGCCAAGATTTTTGAGCAATATAATCAGGTATTCCATAAGCCTAAAGGAATTCCTCCAGACTGGTTACGCAACCACAAAATCAACTTAAAACCAAGCAATGGTCCAATCTCGATAAGGCCCTACCGATATCCATACTACCACAAGAAAGAAATAGAAAAATTAGTGAAAGAAATGCTGAAAAGCAGGACAATTAGACCTAGCACTGGTCTTTACTCGTCCCCATACTACTAGTCAAAAAGAAAGATTAGTCCTAGTAATTTTGTGTGGACTATAGAACCCTTAATCTGGCCACAATTAAGGACAAGTTTCCCATACTGGTGATTGATGAGCTACTGGATGAGCTGCATGGAGCCAAATATTTTTCCAAATTGGAGTTGCGAGCTAGGTACCATAAAATACCAATGCATCCTGTAGATGTGGAAAAGACAACATTTCGGACAGATGATGGGTACTATGAATTTCTGGTAATGCCTTTTGAACTCTCTAATGTACCATCCACTTTTCAGGCATTAATGAATGACATTTTTCAACCCTATTTGCGAAAATTTATCCTAATTTTGTTTGATAACATCTTGATATATAGCTTCACTTGGCAACTGCATTTTCAACATTTGCAAATTGTGTTCTCAATTCCAGTTGACCAACAACTTTATGTTAAAAATGAGATATGTTGTTTTGGAGCCATAGAGGTACAATATCTGGGACACATCATCAGGGAAGGAGAAGTCAAAATGGAACCAGGCAAAATTGCTGCCATACAAGACTGGCGTAAGCCAACTTCAGTATCTGCTCTACGGGGGTTCTTAGGACTGATAGGATATTACCGACAATTCATCAAAGACTATGGAAAGATAACAGCGCCACTGACCGATATGTTAAAAAAAATAACTTCAAGTGGTCTCCCAAGGCTAAAAGTGCCTTCCTAGAGCTCAAACAAGTGATGGTGCATGGAGCGGTATTGATTTTACCTAATTTCACCAAAACCTTTATAATCGAATGAGATGCCTATAATTCTAGTGTTGGTGCAGTACTCACTTAGGGGGAAAAAACCAATAGCTTTTTAAGTCGAACTCTTAAGGGATAGAATGTAACATTATCCAACTATGACAAAGAAATGCTAGCACTAGTGCTTGCAGTCCAAAAGTGGCACCCTACCTGCTAGGAAGGACTTTTTTGGTTCGTACTAATGACAAAAACCTCAAATATTTAGGAGCCAAAGAATCACTACAACAACGTAGCAAAGGTGGCCAAGTAAGCCATTGGGGTACGATTTCTCCATAGAATACAAGCAAGGAACAAAAAATTCAAGAGCAGTGCCTTCTTCAGAAGAGATGAACCTGCATAAATGATGGCAATATTAATATTAGTCCCAACATGGCTAGAGACTATCCAAGAAGAAAATAAAAGTGAAGAAGAGATGCCACGGATGCATAACTTGTTCCAAGAGGGGGAATTGCTAGGATCATGGGCATGGAAGGATTGATTACTCTTCTGCAAAGAATGGATTCACCTACTTCCCTCTTCTTCGTTAACAATGGATGTCATACAAGGCTTCCATTCCGCCACTCATGAAGGGCTTCACAAAACCCTCCAACGCATACGGTCACAGTTCTATTAGTGAGGGATGAAGAAACAGGTATTGGAAGCCATCAAAGCATGTGATATTTGCCCCAAAAAAGAAGAGAATAAGGCTCACCATCTGGGCTTTTCCAACCATTACCGATGTCCATTGTTGTGTGGACTGAGGTTTCCATCGACTTCATCACTAGCTTTCCAAATTCCAGAGGTAAAACAACAATTATGGTAGTGATGGATCGATCGTCCAAGATGGCTCACTTCATTGCAATGGCAACACCAGTCACTACAAACAATGCTACCTAAGTATATCATGAGAATGTCCTCAAATTATATAGTGTGCCACAGTCCATTGTAAGCAATCGGGATCCCTTGTTCACTAGTTCATTTTAAAAGGAACTATTTTGACTATAAGGAATCCAGTTTCTTTTTTTTTTTTTTTTGTCTCATCACCCATAGACAGATGGACAAACTAAGATATCAAACTGTTGTTTTACAGGAGACACCCATTGCCATGGGCAAAGTTTTGCTACAATACCAGTTGGCACTCCTCCACTGGGTTCACTCCATTTGAAGTGGTTTATGATTGACTACCACTAGCCTTGACATTCTATGAGCTTGGGTCAGCAAGGGATGCCGATGTGGACCAAGAGTTATGACAGAGGGATCAAGTCCTACTCCAACTACACCAACAACTTTCCAAAACCAAAGAAAGGATGAAGGCAACATATGACAAAGGAAGGAAAGAGCTCCACTTTGAAGTAGGTGACTAGGTATAACTTAACTTACAACCCTACCGACAATATTCCTTGTCTAGAGATTGAATGCATAAGTTATCTACAAGATACTTCAGCCCATATAAAATCATTGAGCGCATAGGACTAGTAGCCTACAGGTTGCTCTTACCCCAAGGGAGCAAACTTCACCCAGTTGTGCATATTTCATTAATCAAGAAGCAGCTCAAGAATCACACCATTGTAGGAAATACCTTACTAGAGATAGGAGATGAAGCAGACACAAATCAAGTGTCCAAATGGCCTTGCGGACAAGACCATTTCCAAGGGAGGTGGAATGTTACGTGCCTATCCCATTCAGCACATTTACTTGTAGTTGCGATTGTAATATTTCAAATTATGTTTCTTGTAGAGGCCATGATCTAAAGCCATGTTTTCCCATTTTTAGCATTTTCTCAATTTCTTAAGAACATGCACAAGCAGTCATCTAGTAGTAGTAATTTTCAGTTTTTCAAAAAAATATATAAAAATGGGAGATTAATGAAATGCAATTCATTGAACTTTTCACCAAAAAAAGTACTATACAATTGCCAATTTTTTTTAGTCTTCTTTGAAAGCTTCTTCATGTCAGGAACCATTCCTCGACAAGGCAAAGGCCGAGAGAGGGCTCGCCTGAGATAGGCACATAACATCCCATCTTTGGATAAATTCAAATTTATCATCATTAAATGAACAAATATAAACCTACTGGATCAAAAAGAAAAAAAAAAATTAAAAGAAAAAGGAAAAACGAAAATGACAGGAAATGCCATTCAGCAGCCATACCAAACTTTCTCTAACGTAGGGAGAGGATCAAAAAAAATAAAAATTAATAGGGCCAAATTTTGTTTACAGATACAAGATGAAAATCAATTTCTGTTGGAGATACATACAATTTTCCCTTTTAACTTAACAATGTCCTTTGAATTTGATTTTAGTTTGCGAGTTTTTTTTTTTTTTTTTTTGGTTAACGTCGAAAAAGACTGTTTTGCCTCCATTTCAGTTTTCTCTCTTTCCTCCTTTTGTTTAATGGGGCCAAATTTCTTTACAGATACAAGATGAAAATCAATTTCTGTTGGAGATACAAACAATTTTCCCTTTTCACTTAACAATGTCCTTTGAATTTGATTTTAGTTTGCAATTTTTTTTAATGTGGAAAAAGACTATTTTGCCTCCATTTCAGGTTTTTCTTTTTCCTTCTTTTGTTTTACTCTCTCTTCTTCCCCTCTCTTGATCTTTACTCTCTTTAATCGATTAACGTTTCTCTCTCTTCGTTCTCTTTATCTCTGTCTCTTCTCCCTTTGTTCCTTTGCCAACCACTTCAATCTTTTTTCTCGATTTCTTTTCTCTTTATCTTTGTTGGTGTAGATACAACGAGTTGAGTTTTGTATCATTAAAAAAAAAATTCTAAAACAACATTAAAAGAAAAAAAAAAATTCAACATATCACATCTTCAACAAATGACATATGTATGTCGCGTGCGCAACATATTTCTGATCCTTCTTCTCTACTCTCTTATACTTACATCCAAACCCAAATTACATCAATTATCATATCTAAATTTCTCAACAATGCATAAACTCAATTTCTTAACAACACAACAAAAATAACATTCTCACACCCAAACTACATCAATTGTCACATCCAAACTTCTCAACAATACAAAAACTTTACATCTTAGCAGCATAATAAAAGCAACATTTTCACATCAAACTACACCAATTATCACACCCAAACTTATCAATAATGCATAAACTCCACTTTTCAACAATACAACAAAAGCAACAAACAAAATAAATAAGATGTAACAAACTATACACAACAAAACCAATATATAATGGAATATAATTTTTATTAATGGAGAAAAATATATAAAATATATGATATACTATCTAATGTTGTCTTTTTTCGTAGTATACTCTCTAACACCTAAATCTGAGCTAATATCTGTAATATCATCATGAGATACTAAATCTAAATCATTTATCTGTGTGATCTGAGAGGATCCCAATGCCGTAATACTGCCTCACGTCTATGGCAAATGAGTCATATCTGGTCATCTCCATCCCAAACTCTGGAAGAGCGATGATCTCGCTATAAGTGTAGAACGCTTTAATCAGTAGGGTCCGGGATCCATCTGAGACAAAAGGAAGGAAAAGTATATCAACACTTAGAACATGCATTAAGAAAAAATACTTAGAAATGTGCATTAAGAAAAAAAATTTAGAAAGATACTTAGAAATGTACATCAACTATCAAGTGTCATACATCAAATATCATTAAAATATGATAACAGTTAATGTGAATTAAGAAATATATCAGCACTTACTACATTAAATGTATACCAAGTACATTAATTGTATTATAAATTCAAGTTGTTCGGTACACTAAGAAATACAAGAATTACACTTAAAATACAAAAACAATCAAGTCTCACTCGTTTTGGGTCGGATAATTTCTTCAATTGTGCCCCGTATGCCACAAAATCCACACCTCATCTATCTCACACATCTACTCCTATTGTGCCCCTCTGCACTACGACTTCCACATGATATTCGTAAGGATGAATATCGAAAATCCATCTCGTTGTGATATCGAAATGAGTTAGGTCTTTCTTTCTCCCATCTATGTGATACATCGAGAATGATAGTTGGGTATGAACCCACGGTCCATCCCGAATAGTCTCTTACCAGTTAGCAATGATACTTATATACTCTAAATTGATATTCTCATGTATACCATTTTCCAACGATCACATACACATCAATTATCGTCCGTGTAAGTATAACAATTGCATGCGAGTAAGGAATTCTGTACCTTTGTCACTTTTCGTATGTGCAATATTCTTTTCTCACGTCCACAATCTGTTTATTACCTCCTTTCTGGTCATACTGCATTTGTCTATGGTTTGTCTCTACCTAAAAAATCTCATGCTCCTAGCTAAATGAGATAACCATATGAAGGTTAGCCGTATTCATCCATCTCCCTAACATGACAAATGCATACTTTGTGTATTGCTCTCCCTAGCCATTCCCGCTCTCACCTCACAATGTCGAGTTTCAAAATAGTTTACCGAATTATAGAAAGTCTTACGTATCAGATAGAAACAGATAGATTTTTTGTATCCTTTAACATGACATTATCCATCATTTTCTTTTTCAAGACATAAAAAAAAAAATCATTAATATCTAATTCAACTTTAACTCAACTTTTACAATTTGAACTTCAGACATAAACTTATAATAATTCAATAAACATATAAAATTTATATTAATTTACATTAATTAAGCATTCATCAAAATTACTAATTAATAAATTTGTGAATATACTTTAAATTTTTACTAAACATTTAATAAATCCTGAAATCCTAAGTTTATAATTATAACAATTCAACAAATATTCAATAAATATATTAAATTTATATAAATAAATTAAATATTCAATAATTAATAAATTTGTTAATATTATCCTAAACTCTAAGTTTACACTAAACATTCAATAAATCCTAAATTCTAAATTAATACTAAAATTTTAACGAAACTATTCAGTGAACATAACATATAACATTCAATAAATATATTTTATTATCAAATTATATATTTCAATTGAGTTAATCAGAATCAAAATGAAATTATATCTTCAAATTTTTTTTAGAATTGCCGTAGAAGGTTCAAGGAAACGCTACAAAAGGTTGCAGCTTGCACAACAAGGGCGCTGAATGTTGCTTCTTTCACCGAAATGCTTAGATGGTCGCCGGTTTTCACAATTGTAAAAGGGTGGAGTAGGGTTTGTTACGAGAGAGGATGAGAGAGAAATTAACAAATTTTTTTTTTTTTTAATGATGTTTTAAATTTTTTTTAATAATATTTCCATACAAAACTAAAAAAGAGTCACTTTTTTTTTTCTTCTTACTCTCTTCTTTGAATTATAAATTATTGACTGAAACCTTTTAGTTAATTAATTAACATGAGATTAAAAAGAATTAATTGATTAGTTAACATGAGATTAAAAAGAACATTGATCAAAAGGTGAGAGTGACGATTGGTCTCAAAGAGAAAACTGACGAGAGTGAAAGAGGGGGAAAAAAAAAGAAGAGGTGATAGATGAAGAGAGTATGGAAGAAAAATAAAAAACGGAAGAGCATAAACATACACGTGCGAGAAGAGCTACCGCTTTGTTTAGCTCCACACGCGCGCGCGCGCGCGCGAATATTCGATAAGGGCTCGATTTAATCAAATTTAATAGGGTAGGATCGGTGGTAATTAATATTTTGTTCCAAAAAAAGTTTTTTTTTTAATGGTATTTTTACAAAGACGAATGATGAAAATTATTGAGAGATTCATAGTACCGACACAACTTTTTCTATTTCTAAATGAAATTAATGGGTGGATGAAAAGTATCTTGATTTGGAGGAAGTGTGGACACGTGTAATGATCTCATCTACAGGATTAGGGTGGGGGCACGAACGTGAAATAAACGCAACAATTAACTAAAAGTCCAGAAGCAAGGGTATCGACATTTTCACATTCCAAGCTATGCAAACAAAAGAAAACCCTAAATCCCTCCCCTCTCTCTCTTACCTCTATTTCCAGGAAGTTGCACAACTTAGAAGGTAGGATGCTTTTTTAAAGTCTGTTTCTCTCTCTATCCGGGGTTTCATTTGATTTTGATGTCTTTTTTGTGTTGTGTTTGATTTCTGATTAATTCCCGTTGATTTTGCCCATAGATCTCTGGTGATTTCCTGGAAATCTTCGAATTTTGTATGCCTTTTATTCTATATTTTGAAATTTTTTACTTTTTTGGGGGATGGGTTCCTTAATATACGATTGGATTCTTCAGTTCTGATCTACCTTGATTTTCTTGTTCATGGCTTAATTTTTATTTATTTTTTTCCTACTGGGACAATGTTTCTTGCCATTTTTTACAAGTTAATTCCTCATTTTTAATTCCTTTGCCTGCTCAGCCCTTTTTTTTGTCCTCTTGTTTTTGTTCACTTTTGGGTCTTGGTATTTGTAAGTCTGGAACAATTTATGACTGAAGACTTTACTTTGGTTGTTTGCAGGTGACCGATGCCTAGTGTTCTGGTATCAAAGCTTGATAGGTATTGAGTAGATAAATATTGCTGAGATTGGATGATTCTGGTTAAGTCTTCTGCAAATAGAAGTCGGTCAGTTTAAAGAAGTGATATGAAAGAGGATTATATTGGACTTCGGTATTGAAGAAACAGACCATATGAAAGATATTTAAGTTTAATACTTTACAGAATTTGGAGCCATGCCTGTTTCAGGAAATGAAGAGGTGGTCATTTCCTTCTTTAAAAACTGTCCAGGAATCTGGGACTATGATCATTTTTTTTTTCGGAGTATTGATTAATGCTTTTTTTTTCTTTTCTTTTTTCAATTGGCAGCCTGGGGTAAAACCCTTTTCCCAGCAATTTAGTAGTTCTATTGCAGGTATTCCTATCAAGAAAAGGAGGTATCCATTAGTCAAGACACCTTCACTTCCCTCTGAAGCTGAAAGTGATTCAAGGCCAGAAGACAATTCAGAGTCATCACGTGGAACATCTCTTCCAATTGCAAATGTTGAATCAACTGGAACTGTTTTATCATCTGGTACAAAGGAAAGTTCTTTGGAGCAAAAGAGAGAAAGGAGTGATGCTACCAACTTGGTCCAGAGCAATGTTGAGCTTTCTGAGGTCAGACTTGAGGAACCGAGTCCAAGCCTTCTTAATACCCTTAAAGAGAAGCCTGCGTCGATTCAACCTGTGGTCAATGCTGTTGCTGGGAATAATGGGGTTCAGTTATTGCAAGTTGAAATTCCTTCTGTAAATGTAGTCAAAGAATTTGAAGACAAATTTGGAGTAGACAACAAACTAAAAGTACATCAAACTGAGCTGTCATTAGGACCAAAGGAACGCTCTGCTCCTACTCTGGCTTATCAAAAGAGTGAAAGGGGTTCCCATGAGCAGGATAATTTATGTCACTGCACGTTGGGATTGTCTTTAAGCAAGGGGGAAGACATTGCAAATGACAAGCATGATTCTGTTGATCCCATGATTGAAAGCTCTCAACCACCTACTGATAGGTGCAATTGGAATTTGAATGAACCAATGGATGCGTGGGAGGGATCTACAGGTGATGAACTTGTTGGTCGAGGAACTGGTGTTGATGGTGTTAACAGGAGTTGTGTCTTGCGTGATATAAAGCCTTTTATATGTCTACCGAAAGTGATCGGACCAGGGGTTAGTTTAGGAAAACAAATCAGTGTAGCAAAACAAATCAATGAAGAAGGCTACAAATTGAAGGTTTCTGCTTCTAGTATGCAGTTTGGGTCTGAAGATTTTCTTTCATTATGCCTTAGTCCATCTTGCCTTTCACCCAATATTAGTCGGGAATTATCTGTTTTGTCAGCTAAAATTGATTCAGGAAAAACCTTCAGTAATCTACTGAAGGTAATCGGACCGGGGGTTAGTTTAGGAAAACAAATCAGTTTAGCAAAACAAATCAATGAAGAAGGCTACAAATTGAAGGTTTCTGCTTCTAGTATGCAATGTGGGTCTGAAGATTCTCTTTCATTATGCCTTAGTCCATCTTGCCTCTCACCCAATATTAGTCAGGAATTATCGGGTTTGTCAGCTAAAATTGATTCAGGAAAAACCTTCAGTAATCTCAGCACTTTGAGCAAATCAGTTTTGCCAAGATATCTACATTCAATGGGTTATAGGAGTATAAAACCCGAGCCTTTTGATGAGAGTCTCAAGCAAGATTTAAAACAGCCTACTGCCAATATAGGAGGTGGATTGGATTGTGGAACTGCAAAGCATCAATTGGTTGAGAAGCCTGTCTTAGAATCCTCACAGAAGTCAGATATCCGTACCTTCAAATTAGTTGAAGGTAGGCCTGTGAAATCTGAATCAGTTCATGATGGTAATGAGGAATTGATCAAGCAAGTGAACGGAGCAACATACCAATTGGATGGACATTCTCTACAAACCCTGGAAACCAGTTCTTCTTCTGGGGTCTCTACTGCTATGTTACAAGTGCCTTGTCCTTCGGATTTTTCTACTTGTTCAAAAGATCTATCTATAAATGCAGATACTTCAACCAATTCACAATATTCTACCATTACCAAAGAGATGACTGGTGATAGGGAGGTACGTCAAGAGACAAGTGAGAGTGTTGAGCAGGTTACATCAGAAACTGTTTTCTTGTCTATGGGTCATGGTGGTAAAGAGTTAGGTAGCTCTGATTACTTGTTGAATTCATCAAGTGTCAAGGAGTTGGGTAATAATGATATCAGGCCATGTGAAATGAAATTAGTGAATGAGCTCCCTCATGATTCTCATGATAATGGCGGGGGATGTGCAAGTGATGAAGAAATGATCAATATTCCAGGTGATACACTTGAAGAAGAATTTTCCGAATCTGAATCTGAGTCAGATGGTAATCAAGCCTTAGCTTCTGGGGTGGATCCGAACACTAAAAAGTTAAGTGCAGATGAAGATGACTATGAAGATGGCGAGGTTCGGGAACCCTTATTGCACGCTGATGTTGGCGGTTCTACCTCTGATAAGACTGAAGAGGACAATGCTGGCTGTGATCATTCTGGCCAAAAGTTGGAGTCTCTAGGAGGCGCCATTGGTGTTCCTGGCACTTCATTGAATGTTAGGGAAAAAGATAAAAAACCAGAAGGTTCTGCTTATGTAGAGGCGGATGATAGCAAAAATTGTGATGAAACAATACTTGACCAGAAAGAGTTAGGTATTGATAAAGATTCTTCTTTGGCGAAGCCTGTTTGTATTGAAATACCGACTTGTGTAGCTGAGAAAAGGACGACTGAAAGGGTGATACGAAGAAGAATACTAGACCGTTCAGGTAAAAGGGATTCTTTGAAGGGTCATGGAGCAGGAGCATCTGATGCTACTGATCAGAGCCAGGGCTCTGTTGTTGCAGGAGGTCAGGGAATCAATGAAATGACAAAAGGATCAGAGTTGGGGGGGAAATGTGATCCAAATTTACCCCAGAAGGAAACCGTGTTGCATCGTGATGAGGGAGCCAAAGAAAGCAGTGGTGGAGGAAGCAGGAGCAGAATCATAACTTTACCCCGAGCTTCAAATACATCTCCTTTGAATGCAAGATCAATGTCTGGCAGGTCATTAACATCAAGGACTGGAAGAGACAGACGCACTGATTTAGAATTTGAGGGCGATAAGTTACATTCTCGGGGAAGTAGGTAAATGTTATGTCTCTAGCTTCAGATTTGGCGGGTTATCTCATTATGTTGGTTTTTTTTTTTTTTTTGGGGGGGGGGGGTGCTCACTTTTCTACTTACTGTGTCACATTTGTTTCCTCTCAGAGATGAAATTTATGCTGATGGTTCACTCAAATTTTTCAGAGAAAGGAATCAAGATCAGTCTTTAAGAAACTCTAGGTTAAGCTTTATTCGTGGTAGGGAAAGGGGATCTAGCAGAGTAGATGCTGTACGTGGTGATTGGGATTCTGACAGGGACTTCGCGACAGAACATTATGATGGTCCTGAAGATTTTCGTTTATCTAGACGTAAATTCATATCTCCCGTTTCTGATATAGAGCTTGAAACATGTACTATTGCACCAGACGGTGCTGTTGCAGGTACTGGCAGAGGAGGGAGGAAGCCTTTGAATGATGAAGCACCAGTTTTCCGCCATTTGTCTTTGAGGAGGCGTTCCCCTGGAGGGAGAGAAGGGCCTACTATGCGTAGCATTCCAATGGTTCATCCACTCCCTAGAAATATTAGTCCAAGTAGATGCATTCAGAAAGATAATTCTGAACTGGTTGGATTGAGGCACAATCAGAAATTTGTCAGGGGTGCCGTGTTAGATGATATGGTAGATCCTTTATTTGCTCGATCTCAACTGCCTTATGAGGGAGTACAAGGGCATTTGATTCGAAGTGAAAGAAATTTCCCAACAATCCAGAGGAGGTGTATTCCCCGAGCCCGATCAAAATCTCCAATAAGATCAAGAACACGGTCCCCTTGTCCATGGTCTTCTCCTAGAAGAAGAACAGCAGATGGATTTGAGGGGCATCCAGATTTGGGTCCTCGGAGATCTCCAATTTACAGAATGGAAAGGATGAGATCACCTGATCGTGCCTGTTACCTTGGGGAGATAGTTGGTAGAAGGCATGTTTCTCCTCCTTACTTATGCCGGACATCTGATGATCTTAGGGATATAGATTCTCTGGGGGACAATAGTCATGTGAGGCCTATAATGCCATATAGGAGGAGCCCTTCTGGCCGGATTTTACCTCGAGGGCCCAGGAGATATGACATTATTGAACCTCGAGAAAGGACAGAAGAAGGCAATGAATTCATTGTGGGTCCCTTGCACTCTGGTCGGTTCCATGACCTTGCTGGTGATGAGAGAAAAAAATTTGATGGGCGAGGTCCTGTTCGTTCTATTAGGCCTCCTTTTACTGGTGGGGATGATGAGAACTTCCGATTTCGTGTTGATTCAGGTCCAAGAGTAAGATTCTGTCCGGATGGTGATTTGGAGCTCCATGAAAGAGGTAACCTAAGAGAGAGAGAATTTTACAGGCGAACGAAAGGTCGAACAGGAAATATCTCTAGGACTACGAGAAACAGTGAAGAACAAGATGGAAATTATGGGCATGGTGCACAGGTGTGGCATGAGGATGGGTTTGATGATGTCAGCCGAGTGAAAAGAAGAAGATTTTGATCATTTCAGTTAAGTTAATGGAAATGGATCTGGCATATCCTTCGGGTGTTGAATGTGTAACCAAGCATCTTAAGCCAGTTTGTGCAGTTCAAATCCTGCTCACTTGGAACACAAAAGCAAACAAAGGAAGCTCCTAATGCACATGGTTCAAGTCAACTCATGTAAGTTTGATGAGTGTCTACACTGATATAAAGTCCATCCTTGCTTTCAGATTGAATAGCTTGTCAAAATATCTTCCTGTACTTAAGTTGGTCTGCTCATCCTTCTCAATTGGGGGGGGGGGGGGTTCCCGGTTGCCTAACACAAACAAATATTGTGAACTGGGAAGTCAAGATGACTGATATTACCTAGAACTAACCATTAGAGAATGTTTACTTATGATGTGATATGGAACTAGTTTGTCATAGCATCAACGTTGGTTGACTCAGCTGGAAGGGAGTTGAGTTTCCTTAACCATGGTTGTGAGTTCGACTCTCCATGGATATTAAAAAAATCATGTTGGGAGACCTCCGAAAAGGGTCCGATAGTAGGTTGATCTAGATTAGTTGGGGTAAACTCTAAATTCCGGGTGTGAAATCAAAAAAAAAAAAAAAAATTAGTTTGTCATAGCCATAGCCACCACTTGGAAAGGAGAGAGAGTTCTCATGCCAAGAGCGGTTTCCATCTGGAAATAAGTCTATGAGATTCAAGACTAGTTTTTGAGGGAGTGAGAGAGAGGGGGAAGGGAGAGAGATCCATGACTTCGTGAACATGATGGTGGTGTGATTGTGAAGAGCAGTTTGGAATGGCCTCATGAATAATAGAAGTGTAATTAGCTTTCTGTGGTTGGGACTAGCAGTAATGAGGCAACACTTGATGGCACCACATTATAAGTATAGGGACAGTTTCCTCTGTTAACAGAAAAATCATGATGTTGAGGTAGGCCTGCATTTGTGACATGACCCTGACTGTGTGCTGTTGCCGCGTTGAACCTAACTTCAGCAACTTTGCTCTCAACTCGAGCCACATGGCAATGAATCGATCTTCCCAAATACCTACGGATGGATAATTTGTTCATAATCAAAGCTTCTTCCCTACTTTTGGAAAGGAACACAAAGCAACACTAACATTAGTAGGGTTTATGCCCATCTTGTATGTATTTTGTGTATAAAGATGCACATCCAAAACATGTGTATACCAAATATTAGCTCAATTCTCTAAATGACTCGTCTATTAGCTCAACATAGATGTGACCAACAAAATTGTTGGAGAGAGAAAAAATTGTGTTAAGTTGCTATGGAACCCTTTTCTTTTTTAATGTAAAACCTGGTTGATTTAAATTAGGAAATGAAATCAAAGACAGTATTTAAGGGGACAAGACCAGTAATTCATTTTTATAATAAAAATATAAATCATAAATGTTTTTATAAAATAATAAAATGTCATCAAAAATCAACTTTATAATTAAATGATTACAGGTCCCTTTTGATGAATAATTTGTTATATGTCGTTTTCAGCTTTTGATTTTTAATTTTTATTTCTTATATAATTGAAAACATGAAATTAATGTAAGATGACAATAAAATGAGTCTTTGAGGATGCTCTATAAACCAATCTAGGCAACTTGATGGTGGTTTGTGGGTCTATTTGCATCCATTTATGGGGTTAGAGAGAAGCATTGGCATATTCCCTTTTGCCTTATTCTAGGGACTATATGTTTAGATGAGCCTAAGGCCCAAGGGACATAGATAGAAAGTTTTAGCCCTAAAAGTATAGTGTGAAAGAGCTCACTTTATTAAATAATTCCCCTCTTTCAAAAAAATTTATGTCAGCTTTATTTTCACATATAGAACACACTATTGCCTCCTATATAAGGAAAAAGGAAAAATGAAATTGGCAAAAGATTTTCAATTTCATGTCTACCTTGCTCTTTCTTTCTCTTGGGGTATCTAGGTAAAATAAGTATTTATTTTATAGTTCTCTTTTTTTTTTTTCTTCACTCCTTTCGTAAAAAAATTATCATCTCGAAAACCAAAATAATCAAGTGTTAATTTAATTTTTTTTAAGAAAAACTTCGTTACACCCCCATTTTAATTTTAAAATATAGAAATATGTGTATTTTATATACGTAATGTGTGTGGAAAGTGATTCTAAAACCAACGATAAATAAAAAAGAGTTCTATCGTGATTCAACTTTGGTTAGACACTTTTTTTCCTGTACAAAATACTCCTAAAAGATGGATCGTAGAGTTTTTTTTTTTTTTTTTTTTTTTTTAACAACAACAACAATCTTAATTTCAATAATTAAGGTTAATTTTAGAGTAGACATATATGTATACAATTTTTCTCTTATATTTTTATAAAGAGACTGTTTCTATATCTCGAATCCATAATAATTCAACCGTTACATCAAGATTCTTCCAAAAAAATTTCTTATTAAAGTAATGAATACTGTAACCCATAGTATTTTTTAATTTAAGTCAGTATTGAAAATCTTGATTTATTCTCTTAAAAATCTTGATCCATTTAATTGCTAATTGGATCATAGAAGAAGGATTATTTTTCAACTCAATTGGGCCATCAACCCTTGCCTTCTTTGTGCTCTTTGCATCATCAATACCCACACCTTCTTAAGCGTTTTTCTTGGAAGAATTAGAAATCGTCCAAGTTGCATTAAACCATTCTTGATGAAGCCTCAATCGAGAGAAGGGATAAAATAGATAGAAGACATTGAACAAGGAAAGGATGTTTTTTTAAATTATTTCTTACGCAATACTACTCGATTCTTATTCTTTACTAAGAAAAAAGACTCACCATAAAACTTTTTTTGAATTTTTAATAGCACAAAAAATGACCCACCATGATGCATCTTTCCCCCCGCCCCAAAAAATTACCTATTCAATTTTTTGCTAAATAATTACCTACTAATTTAACATTTATATAAATATCCTTAAATCTTAAAAGCATATCATTTATATTAAAATTTTAAATTGTCAATATATATTAAACAGTTTTCAAAATAATACTAGCACTGCTTGCGGAGCTACTAACTTTGATGGATGAGCAAGTTAAACAATTTCAATTGATAACAAATAAACTTCACCTTATTTTGAATAATGTTTTAAACATAACTTATCGAGCTCTTCGACATTCTAAGGGATTTTGCAATCTACCTCGTAGAATTTCATATTAGGTTTAGATCTTTACCGCGATGCTCATCAATTATTGTAAATTTTTTGATTAAGTGAAATTTTTGTATGATTTTTAATTTTATTGATAATAATTACATCTCATTTTAAATAAAATTATATATTCAAAATTTATTAATTATATCGTGAAAGTTCAAAATTACAAATGAGTTGGGAATAATTATGATAATTATTATTGTTGTTTTTATTTTTTTTAAGAAGAATTCTTGTCGTCGTCGTTATTATTATTATAATTATTATTATTTATAATTTATTTCTTCTTGAGGAAAGTTTACTTAACAGTATAAATTGGTTTGACGTTGTTCATTTGAGCTTAGGAGACTGCAAAATAATCTCTTCTTCTTTAGGTGTCTCGACCGCCAACGTCCTTAACCCAAACACGACCCAATCAAGACAGAGGGTTGAAATTGAAATCTCTCTCTCTCTCTCTCTCTGCCCTCTCTGGATATTCGCATCTCTCTCGCTCTTGCTTCAGAAACCTAGACTCTCTCTCTCTCTAGATTCACTGCTTTTTGTTATAATTTCTGATTAATTCCTGTGTTTTTTTTTTCTAATTCACTGTTCTGTGATTTGATTTTTTGGTAATTAATCCGCAAATTATTCTTCGTCCTTTGTGTTCGCGTGGGGCTTATAACCAGTTCACTGATTCACAAGGTTAGAAACTGATATTGATTTGCTCTTGATTTCATGCCCAATTAGTTAGGGTTTTTGCTTTATTTAATCAGTGTTTTCTTTCAGGATGCTATTGAGGTGATGATGAATCAAGGAGGCAATACAGACACCTTAACTTCAGTTGATCACCCTAATTCTCTTGAGGTACTCTCCCTCCCTCCCTCTCTCCCTCCTTGTCTCTATAATGTTTATGTGTGAATTTTTGGATTGTTTTTAGTTTAATTGTAGAAAAAATGTGATTTTTCAACTTTCCTGCTTTTAGTCGTGTTTGAATTTCTATGCTTTTTTAAATTATGAATTATATAGTGGGAGATTTTTGCAACTGTAAATTGATTAATTAAGTGAGAAATTTGGTTTGAGTTTTTTCTTGGGTGCACTTATTAGACCCTCGTATCGCTGAGGGTAATCTATGTGACAAACATTGAGTGATTTCAATGGGAAGGCCTTTAGAAGTATCGTGGAGGCTGAGTCATTCAGTTAGCTTTTTTGGTTTATGCGAACAACCTCGCCAGCTTTATTAGACGGATCAGTTTTATGGGATTTATTGGCTGTGCAGTGAAAGTAATCTAAATTGTAATGGCATAATCTAATTATATGGATAAAAAGCTCCTGAGAATGTGTCATCAAGGCAGACTTATTTATTTACCCCTTGACTTTAGTTACAGTAAGGAGCTTCAGCGTAGTGAAGTTAATCTGATCAATATAGACATCTGTTTTGTTTCCCCCACATTCGTGCACGTCATAGTAGGATTTGGATCATCTCTTGAGATTTGACATTTGAGAGTGTTGTTATTATGGTGTTCCAAATGACTTTGACATAGAATGCAATTTACTTCTTGATTAAGTAACGGTTTCAATTTTTTTTTTTTTTTTAATTTTCTTTTTACTGCCTTTTTTCTTCTTCTTCCAAAGGACAACTTACTTCTAGGTTGTTAATTTTTGATCTCTTTTATAGTACTGAGAATCATGCTTGTTAAGATGGGGATTTTGCCCCGCTGGTTTAGGTGTAGAATTGTAGAAATTGTGGGGGGACTCTGCAAAATTCTGAATTGAATTCTTTACAAATTGTTACGACAACTATGTTTAAAATACCTTTTGAGTGGAGATTCTATGAGTTTAACAACTATGCTCTGGCTGCAATCCAACTGCACTGCAACAATGTTGGAAAAAAATAAAGTATCTACATGAACTACAAACCCAGTAAATAATACCAGCTAGACCAACATGCCACTGTGCGATTCCATCTATCTGGGGGTGGAAGATTCGATTGCTCAATCAAAAGATTGGATATCAATATGCTTTGTACAGGCTTGGGTGCACAAGTAACTCCTCCCTCAAATCTGCTTCCTTTTTGTTTTTCTGTTTTTTTGATTTTGTCATTTGAATATGGTAAGATTTTCAGTGCACACTCACAAGCACAGTACTGTATCCTCTGTAAGCCCTTTTTTGGTTAAAATGGTGCCACTATTAATGTGCCTGACTCCAATAGACTAGAAAGTTGTCCCTCGCAATTTTTTAGTTTGGCTGTAACGCTGCAGTGAATGATCTGCTATATTTCCATCATTTTTAATTTGTATTTATGTTGAATTCATAAAAAAAAAATACCCTTTCCTCTTTCTGCAAGGATCCTTCGTCAAGCCATCTTGCAAACAAAGAAGGCAGTGTAAGTTCCCCCTAGATCAAAAGAATCTCTTCAATCTAAACCAGCCATCCCCATCTTCCTTGTTCTATTACCAAGGACACATAAAAATGTTTATCTATACCTTTCTTCTATTTTCCTTATGGTGAGAAGCATGATCTTTTTTGTTCAACATAGAGATTGGGCTAGTATTGTTTTACTGCCTTTATACCATGACTTCTTGATCTCCCAAATTCTTCCAACTAACTAATTGGGGCTTGAAGCCAAGCTTCATTAATAGTTTCACTAACATCTTACATAGATGGGATGACATGTTTAATGTTGTTGGAAATATCTGTGGAGAATGCTAGTAGACTATAATTACTGCAGCCAACTTTTCTCTTAATGATAATTCTCAAATTCTGCTCGTTCATTTTTTATATCTTGTAAAATTTATTTTTTCCCTTGACCCCTTTGTACCTGTTTCTCATGGAGAACCATGGATCTTTTGCACACTCGTTCCTGATGGTTTTATGCTTTTTTTGGAGTAATTTATTTCAATCCAGTTGTTAACATATATTATTCTTTGCTATTCAGAAACGTCCGGTTGATGTGACCCAAGCACAAACATCTTCATATCTTCCTTCTACCTCAGGTTATGATCCTACAACATGGGAGATGCACAGGTTTGATAATTCTTCTGTGGAAAATGGAACCCTTTCAAATTCTACATACCATCAGGGTCCACACCTGCAGCCAGAGCCACAGCCAAGGAATCTTCAAGATGGCCAAAGTTCGGCATCAGCTGCTGGTAACCCAGCAAATTTGGCAACTACAAATTTAGCTCAAGATTATAATGGTTATGTGACATATCCAAGTTCTAATGATCCATATAGTTATAGCAGCACAGGATACCAAGGATACTATAGTGGCTACCACCAGCAGTCTAACCAGTCATATCCTCAACAAGTAGGAACATTTCAAAGCACAGGTGCCGCTTATCAGCCTTACTCCTCATTTCAGAATGCAGGGTCTTATACTGGGCCTGCAAGTTATACAAGCACTTATTACAGTCCTGCTGATTATCAGACATCTGGAGGTTACCCAAGCAGCGGTTACAGTAGCCAGACTAACTTGTGGGGCAATGGAAACTATGCAAATTATACTTCGCAGCAATATTCAAGTTACACACCTGACACAAACAGTGCGTATGCTTCTAGTACTGCAACTTCAACTTCACTTCAATATCAGCAACACTACAAGCAATGGGCGGATTATTACAACCAAACAGAAGTTAGCTGTGCTCCTGGAACAGAGAATCTTTCTGCTGCTACTGCATCTAATTTAGCTTGTTCAATACCAAGTGCTTCTGGGGGATATCCAACTGCAAATGTCCAGCCACAACCACAGCCACAACCACAAAACCTTTCGTGGAGGCCAGAATCCCACTCATCTGAACTGCCAACTTTGCAGGTATAGAATTTCTACAGAATCAGATAAGTTGGATGCCCCTATCTGCAGTGCATTTGACAGTAGAATTAAATTGAATTAGATGATTATTTTACAATTATCCTGACAGCAATTCATGACTTTCATGAGTTCTTCAACATGTTTTAATTATTAGTTGTTCATTACAAGGTAGAATTCAAAGGTTGTCAATTTTCAAATTTATGATGTGCCATGCTTTATCGTGGCATAGATATGCTTGAGGCCGGATGATTTTATGCTTTTGACATAGTTTATTGTATCCAGTTATGACTGTTAAGTCGCGGTAGGCATATACTTGGGGGTTGGATGATTTGTTCTTTTTTTTTTTGATCAGCCAGGTGACAGATTTGTGGTTGTACAGCAGCTTTGTAGGAAACAACATTTTTCTATTCTCTGAAGGAACTAATTGTCATCTCTATCCATCTTTATCTTTATTAACTTAAACATTAAGTGACAGCCCTATATTTTACCATTTACTTTTTGTGGCTCACATGAGACAGGCCTTATTTAGTGAGAATCCCTTACTTGCCTTAATCATTTGTTGCTCCTGAAACCCGTGGCATCATTTTTAGTTTTGTCACCTCCCTTTAACTGCACACAATGCTAAAATATATGCCAAATTTGGACACTTCTGTGATTTTTACTCGTCTTAGACATCTGTGCTAGCATGTTGCTAAAAGGGGACTTCAATATATTAAATGATGATACATTTGTTGCCAAATTGACTATATATTCATGCCACAACTGTTGTGCATGAAGGAGAGTGAGAGTTGCATTGTGAACTGGACTGTGGAGGAAAAAAGGGTGGGCAGAAGGAGAACAATATTTTATATCACAGTATAGGTTACTTTTAAGGATAGAAAACTTGAAACTGTATCATACACCAAAACAGTGGGTTGGCTTGATTGTAGATCTAGATAAGAATAGTTCAATATCCCTTTAGTGCATATTTCTCTTATAAGAATAATTGTTCTAGATAAAATAGATACATGTTAGGAGTGCATTTGGCAGATAACGAGCGAAGTGGTGCAGGCTTTTCTACTACCATATCTTAATCATTTGTTTCTGGTATTTGTTATTATTGTATACAGAAATGTTCTGTTACAGTGCCTAAGTATTCCAATCTTAGTTACAGTCAAGAGAGGAAAATCAACATTCTGTTGTTTTGTGATTTTATGAATCAATATTCTGTTGTTTTGTGATATTATGAAGTAATGAATCCCTATTCATTGGCTATCTTATGTTAAAGATTCATCACATGGTTGAAGAAGGGTAACCACAGCTTTCTCCAGATTGTGGAAAGAAAAATAACTCTCCTTTGCTTAACTGTTGATCTTAACTCTCGCTTTCTGGTGGTCATTTCAGCCTACTGCAAGACCCAATGACTCACATGATAATTACTGGAAACATGGGGCTCCAGGTTTTCAAAATCATGTCAGTCCAGTACAACCACAGTTCTGGAGGAATCTGGATACCAATCAAATTTATGGGAACTCTGCAGATCAGCAGAAGACTGCATATCCTCAAGGAAACAATTTACAATATCCCGTTACTCATCAGGTGTCCCAGAGTTACCTGCCAACAGCGCAAAGCATTCCATCTTTAGATACACGTAGGATGGGCAAACTGCAGATTCCTACCAACCCAAGAATTGCTTCAAATTTGCCTTTGGGTTTACAAAAGACAGACAAGGGAACCTCTGCAAGTAGCACAACAGCAAGACCAGCTTATATCAGTGTTTCCCTGCCAAAGCCAAGTGACAATGTGATGTCTAATGAGGCTGCTGATTCTATGTTCAAGGTTAGATTCGTGTATTTATTATATCTGAAGCGTGCAAAAAGTTTACCTTCTTTATTCTCTCTCTTTCACCTCCTGCTTCAAGGTTGTCCAAATTATTGTCCTACTTAGGCATTTAATGAAGATCAATTCAGCTTCTTCCCTGCTTTAGCTTTAATCATCACAATAGATGTTCTTTTTGGTGTCTATCATGAAATTGGTTAACAAAGAATAGTTTGTAAATAAGGGTCATTGGTCAGAGGTTGATGCAGTAGATGACATTCTTTAAAGAGGTCTTTTGATAAGTGCTAACTGGAGAGAGGATTATGATATTCTCCATGCATAAATTATTTACATGGGACATTATGAGCCTGCAGCCTGGTGCATTTCCTCCTTCCCTGCGTGGTTACGTGGAGCGGGCTCTGGCTCGTTGCAAGGATGATTCACAAATGGCAGCTTCTCAAGCCGTCATGAAGGAGGTAAAGCCATTGGTTGAAATTCTGCTAGTTATTGCCTTAAGCCACAAGAACTTTAATGGATGTAATCATGGACTTTTTTTTTTTTTATTTTCTCTTAAATTAGTTTGGGCATGTTTAACAGCATGAAAATTTGGTATGGGTTGGCATAAGCAGAACTAACTACTTGCATGGAAGACTGAACAGATGAATTCTGATCAAATGACATGCATAACCACATTCTTGTGTGGCATGTGTATATTTAACAAGTTAGATGTACATGTAATAAGATGGCCTAACATGGTTAAGATGGTTCTGCAGAATTTAGTTTTCTAGTCTTAGTCACTTTATCCGGTTATGAATGTCTCATAAGTATGATTGACCTGATTTGCCAAGTAGGAGTTCAAGACAACCTAATTTCTGGTGTTTTATATTTTATTTATTTGATGAATAAAAAGCTGCATTAAGGGCTTCAAGGGGAAGCCATCCAAAAGGAAATTACGAGGCTAGAAACTCAATGCAAGTCAAAAAAAGTTACATCCAGATCCATAGAATCTCTAAAAGCCCAAAAGGAAGATATCCACTTAAGCTGATCTAAGGATCTCTCTTTACCCTCAAAAGGCTTAGAATTTTGTTCTCACCACACTGATCAAAAAATAGACAAAGGAACCAATGTCTTCGCCTTATGTGTAGGCAAATACAACCAAGTCCAGACTTCATCTTCAATACTTAAAGGTTACTTATAGGAATTGAACCTGAGACCTATCCCTTCACAAGTCATCTTGCCAGGTTCAAGACAACCTAATCTCTGTTATGTGGATATTTCGGATAATCAGGCAAAATTTGCAGAAATGTTTTGAACAGGATGACCACATGTTTTGAAATTCCATATGAGTGTCCATGGTTGTGAACATGGCTTTGTTGATTGTCATTATACCTTTTTAATTGTTTGCTTTAATTTCAGAATCACTCGTGTTTAACATTGTAATTTTAGATGATCACGAAGGCAACTGCTGATGGTACCCTTTGCACACGGAATTGGGATATGGAGCCTTTGTTTCCACTTCCACACGCAGATACTGCAAATAAGGAGTATGTTCTCCCTCCCCCTCTCCCCCTGTCCCCATCTCCCCATCTCCTCTCACAACATATACACAATTACCATCACCAGTGACCATATTATCAAGCAATCATTTTTGAGGACCGACATTAAACTTGTTGAAATCATATTTACTGTAGTTTGTTTTTGCAGTGCTATTTCATAATATATTTGAAAACTGAATACTTAATAACAAATTTGATAAGTTCTAAGTATTGAAAATCCTGGATATCTATAATTAGCAACCAGGGAATTGGTTCAACATTTTTGCAAAAGACAAATTCAAGCTTTTTTGGGTAACTATAGGCGAAAATTCCCCTAACATGATGACGCTAATTGAAATTCTGTTTTATTGGCCATGTAAATGATGTGAGGCCTTTGAACTGACCTCTATGCAACACTGGCTTTGTGCCTTTCACACCTCTCTTTGATTTGGTTGGAGTATTTAGAAATTTCATGATTCCAGATTTTTTGGCTTCAGCTTTTTTTTTTTTTTTTTTTTTTTTTTTTTTACCCCCTAAATAGTCTTACTTAGAATTCAAATGATGCTCATAAAAATGGAAGATTGAAGCCCTTTCCAAAAACAGGGGGGCTTTTGTCTGGTCAGTAAAAAATGTTTTGTGGCAGCTGAGGAGATGTGTAATGAGGCAATATTTGTCATCTAAGTCATAATTCAAATCAACATTTTGGCTTAAAAAGAAATTGGGAAGCAATTCTCTTTAGCTTTCTATGAATTGTTTGTGAGCTAGAGGATTTTTCGTCCTCTTAGATTTAATTAGCTTTCTCTCTTTATACTAAAATTTCTTTTTATATAAAATATATATTCACATGAATTTTGGGTTGGAAGTGTGGGCGCAGGTTAGAATTTTGCTTTTTGTGGTTGATTTGGTTGTGTCCAGCTAACCTTGATGATGATATTTAAATGTTCCTTTTGGATAAGGTTTTTTCTTGTGCATTCTTGTGGGCACACATGATAGGTATTTCTGTAAACTGTACACTGGGGACACCAAAAGAGATTGGCATTTCTGATGTAGCTCCATAATAGAAACAATAGGGTTTTATTTTTTTAGTATTCAGAAATATTCTGAAAATATTTGGTTTTCCATTATTATTTGGCCTATAAATATTGGCTATGAAATGTTTCTATGCTTTCCTATTCATTTGAAATATTTGCAGAATATTTAGTTTTCCATTAGTATTTAGGATTTTCAAAATAATTTCTACAAGAAAGCAATGGTAGAGGTGAACAGAAAGATAGGCTGGGGAAGAAGAGAGTGATAGAAACCACAGGACAGGGCAGAGAAGAGAAACAGACACAAGAGGGAAGACAGAGCCTAGAGAATCATATTCTAAAGTCTTACCACTAAATAAAAGCGTATCAAATATTTATGGGCAAAAAAACCCAACCAGAATAGAACTAAATAATTTCTAAAAAGACATAGAAAATAAATAATAACGGAAAATGAAATATTTTAGAAATAATTCTAAATACTAATAAAATAAAATCCTATTCTTGCTGCTTCTGAGCCACATCAATTTCTCTATTAGTTTTCTTTGTTTTGTTTTTGTATTAAAGGATTTCTCAAACTTTTGGACTTTTTTCTTGTAATCTTCTTCTCTTTTTCGGAAATTTCTTTTTCTGTAAAAAAATTCAAAATAGTTAAATCTGAGAAGGATGCTGAGAGTGAGATCTTTGGAAATCATCCTAAGATGGTAGGACTCAATTGGTTTGGGATTGAGAGGGATAACCAAAGACTATATTTCTATTAATGGGTATGAAACATAGAAAAGACCAAGTCCCAGACATCTAGTCCAAGAGCAAGGAAGCACAGGATGAACAACCTACTTCAAAGCCCACTTATGTGGAGGGACATATTAGCTGGGATAATTTCCCCTTTTGTGATGGTTATCTGGAGTTAAAACCCTCCTCCATGTTGCTTTCAGCGCAAAAGCTTCTATTTTCAACGGACTTGTGTTTTACAAATGGTCTTCCGAGGGGAACTTGCTTTCCCTCTGCCAACCCTTTGTGAAGAAATTCTGTAGAAACTTTTAACATCAAAGCATCCCAACCAGCTAATGTCTCCAAACCAACAAATTATGGTTATTATCCAACTGCCCAAAATAAAGTAGGGGAAATCAGTGCAAGAAGTCTTCTTCCTCTGTTCAACCTGTAAACGTCGAGCTAGGCCCAGAGCTGGCCCGAACTTCTGCTTGTTTTCACATATGAAATCTCTCTTAAGAATGCAATCAAACTCCACAGTGCACTTGATATGAACACAATTTAAGAGGATGTCATGAACTGATTTTGCTTCTCCTTTGTGAAGTAGAAATCTTTTATCAAAACTTTTCCTTTCTTTTGCAAGTTATTTGTGGTAAGAATGCTAGACCTTCCTGCCTCTTAACTAAAGAAAGACAATAACGTGGGAACCTTCCCTTCCAAATTTCATCCAAGGAAAAGAAAAACCTTTGTTTTACTGCTCAAAACATGCTACTGCTTTAATATATTTGTTGTCATTTAAATATAAAAATGATTTAATCTCTAGTGATGCATTTATGGACACTTTTCCATGAATGAGTTTGTCAATGTCTTCACCTCTCGTTGTTCCACTATATTGCTGATGAGAAAAATATGGGAACATTTCTCACTACCACCCCTGCGCATTTCGTCAAAGGAGATATTTCCACCAGTCCATCCTTCTAATACTGTATTTTTATCTCATGCATCAAGGGATCCCTCTAGCTGACACAAAGAAGTTAACAATCTCGTAAATCTTTCTCTGCTCCAAACATTGAACCAAAAAACGTTTTCAAGCTTCTCAATTTGATGTGTGCAAGTAAAGTCATGCCAACCTTTGTTAATGTACTTGACATACTAGTAACATACAACTGTACAATTAACACAATCTTAGAGCAGCAGTGAGTTGCTTCCACTGCATACTTGGCCTCAATTACCACTTGCCATAAGCTTCCTTTGCAAACATAATTCTTGAGAAACTCTTCCGTAGAAAAGCCGAATAAACAAGGATGGTGATTTGGAGCCGAGACCACCATGAGAAACATATTCATTGAGTAGTTTGCCTATTGAATTAATCTGGATACCTGGTATTGCCTTAAAGAAAAACTTATAATTAAGGTTGATCAATTGCTTGAATGCACCAACAATAAATAATAATGTCGTCTGCTAATAGAAGAGGGAACCGAAGTGAATCTCCACCATCACAACTTCTCACCATTGAGTCACTAAATGATGATTTATTTAGTGTTGCTGCTAATGGAGATAGCTATCATATAAATTTCCAATAAACCTTGTTTTTGGGCCTCGTTCTCTGTAATATAATTTTGGAATTTAGATGACACACAGGCACATACACACACATAGGGATATGTCAAATGTGTAGTTTTCTACTTATTTTCTTGAAATTCAGAACTTGTCAGGAAGCTTTACACCATGTGCACTTGAGAAGGCACCATGTTGATGACATAGAGATACATGCAATTTACAACATATTAGAATGGGTGATGATGTGTAACTAGGGAATCACTGCATTGCATTTTCGTCAAATGGACTTGGGAATTACCCTTGCCAAAATATATTGCTGCTATTAATGTTTAGAATTTATCTTCAAGCTTCGTCTTCATCTTATACATCATGAGAAGTCCAGAGCTTTGACATTTAGGATCCCACGTTATGCATCATAGGAATTTCTTTTAAACTGGATAGCTGTCCTCTTAGTGCTTTTTTCTCCTTTTCAGCGCATTCTGCAGCAGTTCACAGTGTCCAACGCCTGCTTCTGCTCTGCCAAAGTTCAAAAGAAGTCCAAGCAGGCGGTCTAAAAGTAGATGGGAGCCTATTTCCGAGGAGAAATCAGTTGAGAAAGCCCCATCTCTTAATCTTGATACGGTAAAATCTGGCGGCTGGCTTCAGTTCAATGATAAAAACAAAAAGGTATTATGTAGCCCTTTTCTTGGTTGTATTCGTAAAATGTAATTACTAATGGCTTTTTCATCCTTTTCTGCACACTGTCTCCCCATGTGGTATTGTTTTATCTCTCTTTCCCTCTCTTGTTTGGTGGTAATATATTTTTTATTCTAAAGACAAACGAGTCTGTTATGCCTTCAACAATACCATTTCTCCATGGTTATAGTAATTGGTTTGCATGTGTTTGCGAGGAGAAGCCATTATCTAGTTAACGGATTCAACATGAATTCTATCCTTGATAATGGTTCTTTGAGTTCTTGTATTCACCCGTGGAAGTCCTAGCCTAGAAAGGCACTTTTAATTCACTGAAGTACTTAAAAATGCTTCTGTTTTTGCTTTCCTTTCTGCAGTTTTCCAAAGAAAAATCTGAGACCAAGGATAATGCCTCAAGTAATACAAAATTTACTCCCTTGGATCCAAAAAATGCCATTAAAAATGCACAAAAACTAGCCAAAAGACGGCGTCTTGGGAATGATCCCAATGCTGCTGACAATAGTGATGCTTCTAGTGAGAGCGACAAGGAGCAAGGATTGACAGCATACTATGCTGGTGCTATAGCACTAGCAAATTCACCAGAAGAGAGGAAGAGACGTGAGAGTCGGTCCAAGCGCTTTGAAAAAGTACCTGGAAGTCGATCGGAAACCAACCACTTTAGACAAAAAATGGCTGCAACTGGAAACTTCAACACCAGACGGGCTTCTGCATTGGTGCTCAGTAAGAATTTCGAAGATGGAGGCAGCAGAGCAGTTGAAGATATTGATTGGGATTCCCTAACCATTAAGGGTACCTGCCAGGAAATTGAGAAGCGCTATTTGCGCCTTACCTCTGCTCCTGATCCCGCCACTGTAATTTCTTCAATCTCTCTTTGCATATATTCTTTTGAAGAAGTCCAACATGAATAAGGAATTAGTTAATGGAATATCCATGCTCAGTGATTTTGATTTGCTTAATCCTGCTCTACTCACAGGTTAGACCAGAAGATGTGTTAGAAAAGTCACTGCTTATGGTTCAAAATTCTCAAAAGAATTACCTGTACAAATGTGATCAGTTGAAATCTATCCGTCAAGATCTTACAGTACAACATATACAGAATGCATTTACAGCTAAGGTACTCTTGTTCACTTGTTGCCTTATTAATGTGATCATACCCCTAGAAATTTATTTCCAAGTCCTCAATAATCGTAAGAATTATACTTCTCTTATCTTGGTATATATCCTAAGTAATCTTTATGATACTATTTTCAGGTCTATGAAACTCATGCTCGATTAGCACTTGAATTTGGGGACATCCCAGAGTATAATCAAGTAAGCAAGATGCCGTTGTCAGAGATAATTTTTAAACTTACATGCATGACAATGTCATGGGATTCTGTTAAACTCATGGGGAAGTAAATTCTAACTGCCAGAAATGGAAAAAGATCGAAACATATTTTTAAAAATTGCTGTATTGATTTATCCTTTTCCTTCCTTTTCCCTTTTCTTTCTGGTGGAACAAAGGAGATTGGCACTGATTTATGTGGTTGTTTGTCTGGTAAAAGTCTAGCTATAGTTGCTCATGTTGGTTTATCAACCTTGATATGAGTAATTTAAATTCCATAACATTATGCTCCCCGTCATTAAGAGACTAATATCAAGGCTGGATGGAAATTTTTTATTTGAGGAAAAAATTAATAGTTGATGCACCAGATGTTAACTTGACTGAGAATTATGTTTAGGTCTTAAAAGTCAAACCATCTGGGAGCTACATGTAGCCTCTTTGCCATATGAAAATTTTGTTCCTAAGCACCTTGTAAGACCTTATGATATCCACCAGAATATTTTTTTCTGGCTGTCATGTATTGGCAATTTCCATTTTGTTTTTATTTTTATTTTTATTTTTTTAAGCATCTTGAACTGGAAGGATATAATGGCAACCTAATTATAAGCAATCCTATCCTTGATATATTCTAAAGAGAATGCTCCAAAGTCTCTTGATGAGAGAACTGCTTGCAACTTTATGTGTGGAAGAGAATTCCCTTCATAAGGTGATGGTCTGGTGGAATTCATCTTTTAAGGATCTTAGGATGGTTAATCTACTTGTTAAATGGAGGATTTTGATTGAGATTATAGGATTTCAAAATTGTGTTGGATTTGAGGAGTCTCATGAATTTGTCTTGTACCAGCAACAAGATCTTTTATCATCAATCTAATGCTTGATAATTTTATTTTTGTTTTCATTTAATAGGATTTCATTGATCTTACTTTTATATGTTTTGCAGTGTCAATGCAGTTGAAGACTCTTTATGCAGATGGAATTGAGGGATGCGTCATGGAATTTTCTGCTTATAACTTACTTTGCGTCATCATGCACTCCAGCAACAATAGAGATCTTTTATCATCAATGTCAAGGTTTGTATGGTCTGCAGAAAGACATCTTCTATAGGCCAGTCAATTCCTCTCTTTTGATGTTTTATATTGCTCAATAGCTCTTCCTGTGATTTCACGAGGTGCACTCATTTCATATGTTTGTCCTTTTCTAGTGTTTTTGATATTTGCTTGAAAGAAAGATTGTTCACTCGTTACTTTAATTCTGATCTAAAATTTAAGTTAATATATTAACATCTTGGTTGGCTACTCAATTTTTTTCACCATTTGATTGTGTTATATAAGTTGTTGAACCAACACTACAGTTGCATTTGGGCACATTATTAGAAATTATCCTTGCAGACTTTACACCTGAAATGTGCATATTGATGAACACCACATATTGTGCAATATTACCAGTAAAGAAATAGAACTTCACCTTTTCTTGTGGCACTTTATCTCAAATACTGGACTAAGTTATGTAATTTGGCTTGCTAGATTATCTGATGAAGCAAAGAAGGATGAAGCAGTTAAACATGCACTTGCAGTTAGTACAGCTGTCACTTCTAAATTATGTTCTGTTCTTCAGATTATACGAGACAGCTCCTAACTTAAATGCCTATCTTATGGGTATGTTCATTTTCTGTGGAATCTCATGACAGCAAAACTAAGTTATGTTCAATAGCTGTGCCAATGAAGGAGATAAAATGTTATATGGGGTTTTGTCTCTTGGGCAGATCTCTATGTTGAGGATTCGTTATGAAGCTATCAAATGCATGTCTCGTTCATATCGGCCCACGGTCCTGTTTCATACATTGCTCAGGTGCTGGGCTTCACAAGCACCCAGCACATTAGTGAAGCAAGTGAGAAGAAGGATGCGGATGGATTTGATGAATGTGTAGAGTGGTTAAAGGCTCATGGTGCATGTCTTTTTGCTGACAATGCTAGCGAGATGCAGCTTGGCGCATAGGTAGGCCCTCCATCTCTCTCTCTCTCTCCGTGCATGTTATCTTGGTCTTGTACAGCACTGCAGCTGCATCTGATCTCCTCTGGGCAAATTATTGGGCTAGATCCCTGGTAGTCCACTGGGAATAGATGTTCAAAGCCAAGATCTCACGTCCTTTGGTCCCATTTCTTTGTAACTTATGTACAGAAATCATGGATCAAAATTCAGTCTCTAAGCATTGCAGAGGTCATAGAATGTGAATTGTTATTGCTGTCACAGAAAAGAAAAAAAATTTCCAAAAGGAAAATTGTGCTCAAGAGGGATGGTTGAGGTTTGTAACCGGAATGGTTGATATCCACCAAACTGGATGTTGCTTTTGTGCTGCTGCCACCAATTGCTATGGGTATGGCTGTGCCAACAGTTCGAACCAACTTGGAAATGGAACTGGAACCGTATAGGTGGTCCCCGATTCAAGGAAAGAAGAACCAGAATTGGAACTGAACTGTTCGAATTCCAGTTCGGTCTGGTTCCAGTTTTAATTAAGCCTCCTTTGTGAAGGAGAGGGACGAGGTGAGGGGTAGAGAGGTTGAGAAATAGGAGAAGAGATGAAGATGGAGATTCTAGAGCTGTAAAGATTGGAGAGGATGGAAATTCTGCTTTAGATTTGGAAAGGATGCTAGACTAGGGTTTTGATTTGGAGAGGAGAAGGGATTTGCATCTTGGAACCAGAGAGAGAGGATCACACCAGGGCACCAAAAAAAAAAAAAAAAAAATGAAACAAATGAACCGCTGATCCAGTTCTTGTTATGGTTCCACAGTTCATCTCACAGTTCCAGTTCATCACCTTGTGAGCCATAACTGGACCATGCACCTCTAGGTTCCCGTCCAAACTGGGTTGTGATGGAACCAGTCTGGTCAAAACTAGGCCAGTTAATGTCCGGTTCACGGCCGAACCAGCCTGTGGCCAGGAATGGTTGTGACACGATTATAATGGCTGCTCTTAGCCAAATTGGCACAGCTCTGTTGGAGTCCCTGATAATTGGGTATCTTTTATTTGACTATCCTC